>JAUBOD010001020.1:833658-849648 GCA_032353885.1 Nothura maculosa
AAAAAAAAATGTGCAAAATCAATTTCATTATGCTATAATTCTGCTCTGCACATAGTGATTATGATGGATGCTGGGCTGGTAGTGTCAAAACCTGGAGTTCAGTGTGCGCAGAGCAGCGCGGTTCCGTCATGCCCTCCTGACAGCTTCAGGGACACGCTGCGAGAGTGAGTTCACTCTTCACACAGCAGGTTATTCATGGATTATATCCGCACAAACTGAAGACGTGTCATTGTGATGGTGGCTTTTATCATAGGGACATCTGTCCTGCGGAAACGGCGCTGGGGCCACCAACTAATTTTAGATAAACGAGTGCAGCCGCTAACTGATAATGACTTCCAGTTGCTCCTGACCTTGGCCGTAGTTACAGCAGTGACCCGGGAGAAGCGAAAGGCTCCCTGCCTCATTACCAGCCCCATGAACTGCCAAGGCCTCTTATCTTACAAGGAGTTTCTCCTTCTGCAGATGATATAATGACTTGCCCTCATGTAAGATAAAATAAGGAATCACTTTGCTGTTTCCAGATGATATAAAAGTATCCAAAGGATTTCTTGTGGCTTTTCAATATTGATATAAAGAGGAATTTCTGTATTTCTCTTGGAAGGATCTTCCCTGGCACGCATACAACTGTTACAGGCTCAAAGTCCTTCTGTTGAATTCCGTGAGAACAGCAGGCTTTGACCCTAGGTCAGCCTGAGCTTGAGATGATAAATTAATATGCCTTTATATATAGCTAAGTCATCCAGAAGTTTTTCCGGAGTGGCAACTCTGACCCTCTTCTAAAAAGACCCTTGTGTCTCCTAAACGCCACGCTTTCCAAGAGAAAGCTCCAACACTGCCTCATTCACAGACCACATCCCCTGGATGTTTCTGGGAGAACAAGAAGTGCCAGCTTGCTTTGGGCAGGCTGGGGTGCTTTTCATAACTCACTTTTTGAACCGAAGCAGTTTCCTTTCCTCTCGTACCAGCCACCCTCCCAAAGCTTGTCGTGTTCCAGCTTCCTAATAGCACAGACACGTCAGCCTGCCCGAGCCTCATCCCCGTCTGCTGCAGAGAGAAACGCGGCAGATGTTTCCCTGCCGGCCCTGCAGCGCAGGGACAGCTGTGGAGAGGTCACCCAGGCTCCCAGTTTCAGGCAGTGCCCTCCGCTTCTCACAGGGTGACAGGGAGAGCCGTCTGGCTGCCACAAGGGCCGCTTTTGTTCCTAGCACCTTTGGATGATCTGGAGCTCTCGCTGGAGCACATGCTGGTGAGGACATGGCAGCACCTTGTGCAAGGTGCAGTTACCCCAAGGGGCACGTTTAAACCTCTGGTTTAAACCTCACCTCCTAGAACAAAGGGGGCAAAACTCAGAGCCTGCACCCTCCTGGTGCAAGCAAAACCCATAGGCTTGCATAGTCACCCATGGGGAGAACCAGTGTTTGTGAAAGATTGTCACCCTGAGCAGACTGCAATATTATGTTTTAAATTTTGCTTACTGTCGCATATGCTAAAACTTCAAAAGGGGTATTACAAACTGCCAGTGTTTTGCACTCCCCAAATCAATTAATTTAATCTTTTGCAATATAAAAGAAAAAAAAATCCAAGCTTTCTTTTTCAAGTGCTTTTAAATTGCTACTATTTGTTGCTGGCTTATTCTATTTGGGGTTGCCTTCGTACATCTTGTCTGCATGTGGATATTTTTAGCCAGAGAGGAGTTTCTGTGCGTTGTTTCTTGGCGTTTTTAATTAATCATGGTTTGACAAGTGGCGTTCGTTCTTCCCTCACAAACTGTGATGGGGCAAGCAGGCGCGTCCTGGATTAGTATTAAAATCCTGGCAGGGCACATTTGGCACAGAGGAGAAAAGCCTGGGTGTGCTTACTGGAAGTAATCTGAAATGTTATTTCAGCAGATGTAGTAAATGCATTTCGTAGTCCCTGGAAACTCTCAAACCACCAAATCACTCCCACATCTGTCTCCCTCAGCCACTTGCCTACATGAACTAAATAGGCTGAAACTATCAAATCCGCAAATACTCCTCGTCCGTCTGCGTGGTTTCTACTTCACCCATGATTCACCGTCAGGCTATTTACAATGCATTCCAATTCTGTGATATATAATTAGTAAATAACAATAAATAGCATTTCATAAAGCAGCTTGATAAACACTGATTTTCCTAGTGTTTTGATTTACTTCTCATGAGTGGGATAGAGCATTCCAGCAGCCTGTCTTACCAAGGTCGTAGATAAAGTCTGCATTTTATGAGGTGGGAACTGAGATCAGCAGTCCTATGTCTGACCAGTCATGGTAGCACATCAGTTACTATTCCTACCGAAGCACTGTAGAAAATGTCAAAAAACAAATCCAAACAGAAAGCTTTGCAGTGGTTTTAAACAGGGAGTTAACATGATATGCAAGGATTTTTAAAAGACATTTCTGTTTTTCTCATTTTGTTTTGTGGCTGTTAGGAAAAGACAAAAGGATGTCTTCTCACTTGCCTGAATCCCCAGTTTTCTGAGGGGATAATAACCCAAGAATGATCATTTCATTCTCTGCAGCTCGCAAATAATGCCTGTTAATTATACAGGGTTAGCACACAGACAGTACAAAATCATTTCAGCTAGTGCTGTTTTAATCCATGTTCTGTAAAATGAGAACACTCCCAATTACTTGGCATTTACTACCTAATTCTGTGTTTTTTTTTTTCTCATTCCTGTAGGACAAAACTTTTTTCCATCCAGTAAGCAACAGCTGCATAGATTGCAACCCAGCTGAGAAGAAGATTTTCATGAACAGATGTGATCCTTTATCTGAAACTCAACAGTGGATGTTCGAACATATTAATATGACTGTTTTAGAAAAATTTAACAGCAAGGCCACTTCCTAGGAAAAAAAAAATACAAACGAAAAAGCCAATTACATACAGACTGCAGACTACATTTTTGCCAGCATCTGGGTCAAAGGAGTCAGGAATTAAATTTCCTAGATCCAGGAAATCTGTTCTGAGGATTAAGAAAATGCCACAGCAAAAGCCAACAGGCTGTCCTCGTGGATGTACAGTTATCTGAAGAACTTGGCTAAGAGCCTCACCGGATGCTGCTGAGAACTTCAGGCTGAAAATTCCCTTGCTGGTCGAGGGAAAACTTTGTTTAAGAACTGTTTAAAAATATTCCAAGTTAATAAAGTAAAACAAAACTCTAGAGTTTCTCAGGTTAAATCCTGCTGTAGTGAGTAGCTCAGAACAGAGGTTATAACGTGGGGTGGGTATGTGGTGTGCATTACTGCTGCGGGAACCTGAAGAAATCCCAGGTTTTAGAAATAAACATGCTGGTGGATGAATAACGATGTCTCAGCACTCCCCAGACAAGATATATGCTCTGTTGACGTTCTCTAAATAAAAGGTTGGGTTAAGCAGGTTTAACCCTCAGAACTGCTGCAATTAATTTTAAATACCTCCCTTTTGCATTCCATTCATTACCAAAATAGGAATGGTAGAAATCTTAGGGTCTAGAATTACACTGTAGTGAAGCATGACAGAAACTGTAAAGCCTTGACCTCCCATTTCTCCTCATCAGTCAAAAAAAAATAATAAAATAAAAAATAAAGCAATCAAATTGCTATACATGGTGCAAAAGTGACCAGAAGTGATTGACATCCAACTGTCACACCAGGTGAGAATTTTTTTTATTGGCAAATGTAACATCAGCAACTTCAGCATAATGAAGGGTTTGTGGATTAGCTGTCTTGTCTTAAGGTAGAATCTTTACTAAAATTTAAATTGAATTGAACATAGTCTGAAAAAAAAATCATGAGGATAAGAAAGTAATCCAATACTGCATGTTGAACTAGGGTAGTCAAATTAATATTGTCATCAACATTGTCAATTAATACTGTCATCAGCTAAAACATTTTTGACTCCTTCCAGTGAAATTTAAAAGATCTTGCAGAGATCTTATCATCTTATCATATTATCATATTTTGACAGCCAGGAATAAAGGGAAAAATTACCTGAAACCATGCAACTAGTTGAGGGTTCTCAGAGCTGTTAAGGAAATCCATGATAGAAATCACACAAATGTCCAGAATTATCAAGCTAATGGTATTGGAAATTCCATGCTGCAAGAAAAGAGAAGTGCAAACAAGTTAAATGTTATGCCATTTGGGGGCCTTTCCACGCACTATGCAACACACAGGCACATACACAATTCAGATGAAGACAGAACATGGTCATACAAATGCTTGCTATGGTACAGGATACCCATCAGCTCCATCCTGTTATTGGCACAAGAGGGAGGAAGGTAATGGCTGGTCTAAAACTTGAGAGGCCTGTGGTTCTTTCTCATCAGAAATTATTTAATACTGATGCATGGAACATAACTGACAGGTTTGGGACTTCTCAAGTTGAGAGCACATATACGTTTATAAGTATGTGGCCTGTTTTTACTTAAAACGTGAACTTAGAGGTAAAAGTACCGCTAACGTGGATAGATCATAGATCCTGTAAGAGAGGGCTGTGGTAGTGTTTCCAGGTTTCATGAATGTCGTAGGTAATTAAGTTGTTTATTCTGATTCCTGTTTTTGCTGATGAAACAAGATGCTGACATGGAACTACCCTGTTTTGGGACAGCAGGGTGGCTGTTTTGTTTATTGCTCTTTAAGCCGTGTTCATGCGCAAAGAGCATCGATCACCTCTAGAGGATGGTTCTAGTTCAAATAACCATGTGCTGTTTTATGGCAGCGTCTTGTAGGTGCAAACTAAGATCCTAAATTTTATGTCTTAGGAACTTTTTTAGGAGATGAATGAGATCTTGAAGGATGCAGGATGCATGCACTTGGAAACCGGTAAAATGCATCCATACATTGAGCAGTTGCTCTGAGTTAGTGAAGAGGAATTTCAAATAGTGAAAAGAAACCTGTCTGTAGTGTTAGACTGCTCATTTTATGATTTTAAAATAGATCTTTTTTTGAGGTGTTGTTTAAATTTAAGTGAAGATATACTGCACTGAAGAATGGAAGCAGCAAGACTTTCGTATAGGGATATTTCAGATTTATTTAGCTATCATTACAGAGAAGCTGACTGGGAACTACAGACTGTCAGTCTTGCCAGGTGCTTGCGCTTGTAGCATCTTTTATGTGCAGCCTGAATATGAGGAAAGAGTGTCTGGAAGAAGAAGAAAACGGGTGCCTGAAATGTAAATGAAAGCAGCAGATTGAAACTGGCCCCAAACTGTCAGAGTCCTGGGAGCAACACTGTGTGCCCGAGATGTGCTGAGAGGCAAGCAGAACCACAAAGCCAGCTAAGTAATTTATATCAGGCACAGATTGCAAGAGTAATATCACTCAGTGTCTGACTGCATCTCAGTGGTCTGGTTTTGAATTGTCTAATGGAAATGAGATGCTGTCAGGGCAAAGATATTCAAAGCCTTTTACACCCCTTGTTGAGTAATTTCGCACAAAATCTTGCACTGCCTAAGGAAACCTTCCCATTACTCATAGTTGGACACTAATTGTAAGCTCTAGCAGTCTTTATAAATTCTGTAATTTATCACTAAACAGTCCACCCTACTGATATTCAGGTCTCTTGAAAATGTGTTCTGAATAACGTTTTTAGTTTTTATGGGCAAAATATAGGGTAAATATTTTAAAGCCCGTCGTGTGTCAACCACACAAGGGCCCTTGAATGAAGGCCCAGATGTTCAGAATCATTTAAGAAGAACTTGCCACAGTAGAAACACACGTGCATACATACATACATATATATCTTCTTCCACTGTTTGTATATATACGTATGTTTACGTATATATAAAAGGGGTGTGTGTGTGTGTGTGTGTGTGTGTGTGTGTGTTTGTCAGTGGAAGAAGATAGGTGCAGAAGAGTGGTTTGTTTCCAGTTAGGGGGCTGATATGTCAAGTATTCAGTATAATTAGAATTACATAGGAAAAAAAACAGCATTATCTAGGTAGGACTAATTAGCCTAAAAGTAAAGACCGTTATCTCACTATTTTCAGCTTAAGTAGATTTCTCTTTTTTTTTAAAAAAAAAGAGAAGTGAGACAGAAATTGTAGTGTGGAGCTTCATTGCAGACAGCTAAAAATCCTCCTACACTAGGTAGGTTATAGCCTAGGGACAAAGATCTCAAAATGGTTATGACTTGCTAAGCACAGGACTCCTTCAACAGAAAGTTTTATTAATAATATATGATCATCCCTACCTCTAAATTAAATTCTGTCTTGGGTATTCTCCAAAGCTTCCCACTGATAACATCATTTTATGACTAATTTAACATTCGGATTTTCTGTAAGGCTTTCTACACTCCTTGCCCACCCAGAAAACATCTGCACAACTCAAAAGGTAGGATGGATAGACAGATAATTTTACTCTCATATTTAACCACAAGAATTTAGCTTCAACATGAATTTTTCTAAAAGGATAGACTATATCTTCATAGAAAACTTTTCTCAATGACAGATAGTTCTGAGTTATGTGTTGAATCAATCCTCAGGTAGCATAAACTGATGCAAACTGTCATTTCAGTGGAGCTGTAACAGGCGGTGTCAGCTGACGGACTTTCCTGTGTCTTTCAGTAATTTATTTTACAGCTGACAGGGCTTTAATTCACGTGCCTGTAAACAAGATTTTTTTTATCTTAATTAAGAGTTCATCAGCATCTAGCCTTCTTTTGATTTAAGGTTATCTCTCTTTTTGTGGTCTGAAAACTAATACTATGGGTGATAACAACTGTAAATATATAACAAAAACACCAACTAAAACTCCGAAGTAATATATATATTTTCTTGCAAATATTGCAAAAGCTAAATTAGAGAGAAGCTTTAGGGCCAGGGAGCTGTAGAAGAGAAGGATGGGTTGGGAAAAGAGGCATTTCACAGAGACATGCTGGAGAGCAGTAATGTTGCAGTCATGACAATAATTTTGCTTTTCATTAGCCATGATCTTATTATAGAAAAAAATTAGATTGTTTTAGAGCAAATGTTTCTGTAATGTCACGGATGTCCTAGTGATATAATGCATACTTCTTATTAGAGTATTATCAGTTTATGGTTAAGTGGCCTGTAGCTGCTGAACTGAGTCTTCTTCCTGATAAAGACAGACTGAGCTTGCGAGGAAGCTGACAAGCACTTAACAGCCTTTGATTACTGTCAATTCACCAGGCATCAAAGTCTCAAGTGACCTCAGTGAAAACAGATGCCTCAGAGGACCATAAAGGAAAGGTGCAAGGGACTGGCAGAGGGATGCGCCTTCAGCCTGCCCAAGTCAGCCTGGAGTGCAGCACTTAGGAAGGCAGCCCAGGGAAGCCTTTGATGTGTCTGCCACAAGGGGAGGATCCAATTTGGTGTGAACAGGGTCAATCTTTAATGCCGTGGTAAGAGAGGACATGCATTAAAAAAGAATATGATGATGGAAATATTTTCTGAATGTCTCAAGGTAATTAGGCAAAGTATTTCAAACCCCCCTGTAAACCAAAGGCTGATCAGAAATAGCCCTTTTGTAGCTGTCAGTCATATGAAGTTGGTGAATTCATTTAACTCCCAAGTCTCTTGCATATATCTATTTACAAAGAGCACATGGATCCCAGAATGCCTTTTCCTTACTTTCTGAGGATCTTATCCTACCTGAAAGGAGGCTTTGAAATAACTTTTAAAGATTATATCTGGTATAAGCCAGAAAATGCCTAAGCAGAATCAGGGAAATACCAGGTTATTACGTTATGTGTGTTAACAGATTTTGCTAGACTTCTTGTGCAAAAATTGTAACTATTGCCTGGAAAACTGTAGTGATTGAATAATATAGCTTGGGCAATCTCTAGTCTGTAGTGCTTTCTATTCCTATTTCTAGTCAAAAACAAATTCAGATTTTACCGAATGTGTTGCTGACAGGTTTTTTAACCATATGTAATACATAAATATGTAATGAGGTCTACTGTAATCTGATATTTCCTTGTTATAATTCTGAGTGCACTGCACTGAAGACAGCCTAAACAGAGAAGAACCTCTTAGAGCTATCTTGCAAATGCATGTAAAAACAAATACACAAACAATGCCAAAGTTGAGCTAGAAATGAATTGGAAAACATCTCCCATGTCCAAACCATTCAGGAGGCTGTGTTTTCTCCTTGTGATGTCCATGTTTCCTTTCAGCCTAACATTAGTCTCAGTGATATTATGCACTGAAGTAGGACATCTGAGAATAACATGCTGCCATTTGGTGTAGCAGCTGGTGGACAGCATGTTGCTAGAGAAAATAATCCCTTGTGGGTACACTTGCTCAGAAATCCCCATTCCAGCTTGGCAGTCCAATATGCAGAGTCCTGGATATTGGTAAGGTTCCCATCTTTGCAGCCTTTCTGCCTATTTCAAAGGACCTGATAGGGTGGTAGGACCTGATAGTGATACCTGATAGCTTGTGCTTCGTTGCTCTTTATGAAATAAAGCAGGCAGTAAGGGAATAAAGATGATGTGGGTTAAAACAGTAAGAATATATGGTTACTTGTCATGCCAGGTCCACAGCATTGTCAGGCAGGCTAACGGTGCACAAAGATCTATGTCTTTTTTGCAGATGTTGAGGCGGAAGCACAGCCAGGTGAATGAGAAGGAGCCCAGTAGACTGGACCAGTAAGAAATCCCTTCCCTCAAAGAAGAGGCAGGAGAAGGCACAGTGGCCTTTCTTGAAGGACAGTGGCCTTTCTTGAGAGGCAGATGGACAGGGTATTGAGACAGACATTGTGGACAGTGCAGGTGATGTGAAGGGAGCCACAATGAGGCAGCTCTGGTAAGTCATAGTATCTGAAAGACATTAGTATGGGGAAAAGAAAACTTAGTCCTCATTAACCTTCATCCTCATTAACCTCAGCACAACCTAACCAACCCTTTGGCAAAGTATTAGTTTATTTAATTAAGTTAATCCTTCACCTCTCCCAATAAGTGATTCCAATCTTGAAGGAATTATAGCCCAAGCAAATTTCGGATAATAGCTTAGAGCATCTAGCTGGCTCTGCTAGTCAGCACAGGTTAGTCAGAAAGCCCAAATGCACCAGGACCAGGGCAATATTATCAGCATGAAAAATGTGCAAGACTCTTAACCATTCCTCTGTGAAAAAAGGGTCTCATTACCATTCAAGAATGATTGATATTAATGATCCCAGATTAAGCAGATCAGGAGTCATGAGCCTGCAGTGAGGTGAAAGGCCTAATGGCAAGGTTCTGACATGGCAGTTTAATTGAGAAAGGAAGGAGGAAATAGGTGATAAAATTGGTTCTTTCTGGATATGAAGGAGGCATGACCTACAGAGGCCAACTGCCAGTAATTTTGGATGCCTCCTCACAGCAAAGTTTGCATGTTCATTCTGTCACATACATGCAGGAATTGAGACGCCGTCACACACACACAGATGGACTTAAATGTAGATTAAAGAGAAGTGCCTGATGTGAAATGTCCCTCTGAGATGGTGAGTTAGAGGAGAGCAGCTAGAGCAAAGCCAGCGCCGAGCTCCTCACCACAGGGAGGAGAGTCACACTGGGCATGGGAGCAGAACCCCTGGGACGGCCACTGTCCCTGCTCAGGCTGAGAATTACCTGCATTGCAGGCTTTCTTCATCAGGGGAAAAGCAGTTAGGTTGGTTTTCCAAGAAATGCCTATCCAGATCAGTACAAAGTAGTTCTGCCTACTCCCTGTGTATCAGAATGACTCATGTTTCCCTTTGGACACTACATTTAGCTCTGAAAAAAAAAAAAAAAAGTGTGGCTCTGCCTTCGTTGCCTTCATGATACCTTGCAGCACTTGCTCTCTTTTCACCCACTGCAGTTATTTTCTTTATTCTTCACCCCTTGGGCTTTGTTCCCTTCTTCTGGCTCCCAATCTGCAAGGTTCTTCCAGAACAACAACGCTCTCTCCTCCCTCCTTTCTGGCTTCCTGAGGAGCAGTTTTGCCTTGCAGATCCTTTCCCGGAGATAACAGTGACTGCAGCTGCTTTGATGTGGAGCTGGCAGCCCCGGGAGCCCTCCTGCCTCGGGGGCTCCTCTTGCTGCCGCTTGCACAGGGGTGCCTGTGGAGGAGGGAGAGGGCCCATCCTACCAGGTCAGACTCATTACAGGTTTTTCCATGATAGAAATAAGGTTCATAGAGCAGATAGACAGACAGACAGACAGACATATGGCTTCCTACCAGGAGAAAATACCATCAGTCATCTCTTTTGGCAGCTTCAAAATTCAGCTCAGCCCAGAAAGGGGATTATGTAAGAACTGAAGCACCGTATTCTGTAGATAGGCTTCCTATGAAGCAGCTGAACTTAAGCTCAGTAAGCAGGTTTTAATTCATGATTATTCTCATCAAACTTACGTAGAGACACGAACCTGAATTAGAATAATGCTAAATTAAAGTGTATATAAGCCAGAAAGGGTTATAATGTGGCTAGCTGAAGCCTTTATTCTAAATCTAAACCTGATAAGTAATCTCTGATGAATCTCTCATGGTGACACATGATATGGGTTCTCCTCTGGTCAAGTTGCAGAGAACATGAGGTGCTGTTTTTTAACAGCCTCCCCAAAGAGAGATTATAATTGAACATGAAGCAGCTTTTGATTTTGCTATAGAGGTCCGCAGTTTATTCAACAGGGTATCAGCAAAAATAATACATACAAAAAGAACTCCCTAAGATTCTTGCTATCAAAGCTGCATTTGCAGAGACAGCAGCAAAACATGATCTTTTCTTCCTTATTAGCCTAGAATACTAGGCTAATAGTGTTCTATTACTATCACAAATCATTTCTTTCCTATTTGCTTTAATGCATCTGCAGTGTCTTCTATATTGAACTGGAAGACATGATAGGAATTGTCCCTTGACCTTCTGCTAAGCAGGAAGTCAGAGGCACTAGGAAGTCAGACTGGCAGCGTGAAGCCTGATTACATGTGCTGCTAAAGGGGCTGCCAGCCGGGGAGGAAGGAGGCCTTACCGAAGCAGAAGCAGCCGCGCTCAAATTCAGTTTCCTTTATTCCAATTATATCAGTCTCCAAATCACAGCCAGTGCTCTACCACTGAAGATACGAGGAGGATCTTTATGCCTGGAAGGATAATGATGTTTAATCAGGGCTCTGCTGGAATTTTTCTGTGTGTTTCTCTGTACCTTGTCTGTATAAAACTGCTCTCTGGAGAGGGGGAGGTTGATCCACCATTGCTGTCCCTGCAAAGGAACATTTTCCTTTCAGCTGCCCAGATGACCTGCTCCATTGCCCACCCCTCTCAATGCATCGCAGCAGTCCAGCCCACAAAAACACACGCAGAATTACCCAGCACTGAGTAACAAAACAGAAATCCGTAGTCCCTTCTGAGCCTCTGAGAGGTTTCTATTTACCAAGTAGCCTTTCCGATGGTCAGGGTGATTTCCAGGCATCTCTATGAAGAAACAGCTTTTCCTGCAGGTATCCTGCAAAATATCCATTTCTCTCGTTTTTATGAGAGTCTGGAATACAGCCTTCTCTCGCTGTTAAACAACATTCAGGACGAAACAGTCTCTGGAGATTCAAGCAATGTTTTTTATACGGGCAAGAAGGATGGCTAGGAACAACTTAATGTAATCCCCATCCCATGTGGTTGTAGGCAGTGCAGCCAGTGATGACCTGGGCAGTTAGATGGCTAATAGAATTCAATCAAAATGTAAGACAGTGTTGTCTAATTTCCTGGGAACTAAGATAAAATTATTTGATTATGTGTTATTTAGAAACCATAGCTCTTGGGAAAAAAAAAGGAGGGGGGGGGGAGAGTATTTCAGGTGTGCACATTTGAAGTATTATGCAATAGACTATAATTAGTAACCTATACATTATAATAAGTAAAACAAAAACATACACTTCTGTCCTGACTAGTCTAAGATAGTTGGCTTAGGTGTAATTAAGCAACAGCTGTAGAAGTCTTGACCAACTTACTGATGCATTAAAATAATGTTTTAGTGACACGTTTAAAGGATTTGCAGAGAGCACATGCCTGTAAATTACTAGACTGAAATTAAGGACCTGAATTATGGAATAAAAATTGTACACCTGTCCTATTTTATATTTGGATGTATTAAGTTATGGAATATAAAGATTGTTAAAGTACAGTTTCAAAAATTACAGTGATCTGAATGAATAAATACCTCTCGGAAGCTACACTATTCCCACTTTCAGTTTGTTGTGCACCTTGAAGCTGGAGCACCCTGTTGTGTCAAGAGGATGAGAACCCAAGAGCCTTGGGCCTAGCAAAGTTTGTGCTGCTCAACGCTGGCGCAAGCAGCTCTGTTGTACTGAAATGCCCAGATCTGCCCCTGTGGCAAACAGCTGCCTTAGCTATGCCAGGAGGAGCCCCTGCTGCCGCTGGCACTATCAGAGCCGTACGAATATCTTGAGTGGCTGCTTAAACAAGAGCCAAGTACAGGACTGTGTACATAACACACCCTTGTTCAGCACACAGTTGTACCTACGCACAGAGGTTGTTAAAATTGCAAGTGAGGAGGCACCGGGCAAGTCAATGAGCCCTTGATTCTGCTAAAAGACTAGGTAAGTAATGACCAGCTTGTAGCCCATACCAAAAACAAAATAACAAAAACACAGAAATTCCCAATACAGCTCATTCTTACTCCTATGTACAGCTGATAAGTTTAGCCTATGGAAAGTAGGTAGCTGACATGCACAAGTTTAAAAGCTGCATCTAGGCACAAGGAGAGCCAAACAATCCACAAGCCTAGGCAGGGAGGGGTTGCTCAGGACCTGCTAAGTTATCTACCCTTCAAGGCATCCTTTCCCTTTTTTATTTGCATGTGTTTACTTTATGCCCTGCAACTTAATTTAGTGCATGCCTCTGCACTTCATTCTTCAGGGCTGTGCTTCTATCCTAAAATTTTCCTAACTGAAACACCTGACTAAACTGGCTGGGTAAATTCATGCCTTACATTCACAGTGCTTGCCAGAACTATGGTAGGATTTAACTGGACACGATCTTTTTGTCTGTTTGACAAGTTTTGTCTTCGAGCAGCTTTCTGAATCCACAGTTAAGGTCAGTGTTGATTTTTAAGACCTCTGGATGTCGTAAGTTGCAGAAATAGGAAAACTCTAAGCATGCATTGAAAATGAGTGACTGTTCCTAGTCTAGCGAGCATAAAAGGGTGCTGTAGTGAAATGCAAAAATGAAAACTTCCCTAGCCGCAGAAGACAGAAAGTAGTATTTCACATTCCACATTAATTATTTGGGACTGGTTCTACTGAATAAACCTTAATAAATATCTCCCAGGATCTCCGGTAGACTCAAATAACAACAAAAACAAAATACGAGTGAGAGGGATTTTCTGACTAACAAACAGCTACAAAAAGAAAAAAAGTATCAGATCCCAAAGGAGACTGATGTCATTAACTTTACAGGCACTGCCCTTTGGCAGAGGAACAATTGTGAACAAAGAAAAAAATATTATTAAGAGTAACGTGCTTTAGATTCATAAAAAAGCAATTAGCAATCATTTTTAACATAGCCTAAAGTTAAACACAGCAAAACAACAAGGATTCTCCCATTTATATGATCTCAAGTTCACGGCCTGGGGAAAGTGCTGTGTTTAAAAGACAGGAGAGCATTATGTGAATTTTGCAGCAATTATCTAATTACCTTTGATAACATCAGATGCAAACCTTGAAGGAAAAAGGCAAAGAGTTTTCAGGGGAGTAGCAAGACTCGAAGCAAGGAGAAGCAAAAAGAGGAAGGACTCAGACTGGTCTCTGTAGCTATTCTTGATGGATATGGAAATGATGGCTCCTAACCTGCAGCTAGCGTTAAAAGTCATACATAGGAAATATGGAAAATTAAAATGTCTACCAAGGAACATGCACATAAACGATACATATTTAAGTAAAGGCTGTGCTTGGGGCAACAATTTTAAGGGCATCCTGTATGTAAAGAGAATCAGTGAGTTTTAAGTACATTAACACAACTAAATGGAGCTGACAGCTGTATCTCACATTTTTATTTATTTATTTTTAAAGGCAGAGTGTTGCACTACTTCCACGCTTCCTGCTCCTCATCTTTTTGAAGAGACCTGAGCGTTATAAGATTCTCCACATGAAATTCTGACTTGCTAAAGCAGTGGCTCTTCTGCACCTGGGAGGAGAGTGCTGTGGCTGTTTTTGCCTCCTCATTCCCTCCTTTCTTGGTAGGAAGTGCAGATCCTCCAAGGTCATGCAGGAGCCTTTCCTAGTGTGGATTTCTGGGAGCAAAAGGCTGTATTTAGCCATTGTGAAATAACAGCTAGGCTGGCTCGGGGGAAAGCAGGGAGATAGGGAAGAGTGAGAAGATAAAATTGCAACGTGGTCTGCTGAGGATGCGAATGTTTCTTCTACTCTGAGCCTGCGTGTGTGTCACCAGCAAGGGACCCCAGCTCAGCAGGTCTTGGTCAACCAGCAAGGCAGGGCTGTAAAAATGCCTGGGAGCTGCATGACCATTTGCTGTGGCATTTGCTGGCTCCAATTTATCCCCTCCAAATTGCACCCTGCCGTTGTAGGTGATCTAACCTACCCTCTTGGGCTGAGGCTCAGGAAGCACCAGCCTGCACACAGGAGCAAGTGACAAGTGGAGATTTATGGGGAACACTTTCTCCTTGCTTCATGATAGAGCAGCTCAGCTCATTAAGCCCAAACCAGCAGCACCTGAAGGAAAGATTCCCCCTTTCCTGCAGGTAAAGGTGAGACTTTGCTCCCTGCAAGAAGTCTTCCTTCTTCCTGAGCTTTTCATCTGACCATATATTGAGATGCTCCACAGCTAGATCACACTTAAAAGAGTGGAGCTCCTCCATGTTTCTGGGGAGGAATGTTGAAAAGTATGTGAAGAAATTAGAGGAAAGCCTAGTTCTGACTGAGGCTTGTGGTGTTTGCAGCTCCCTGGGGAGAGCTTCCACTAAGGTACATCTAGCATAATGTTTTTTCTCTTAAAAGCATGTGTTGAAGCAATGGGAACTAAACATTTCTCTTATTTGTCTTCCATAATATTCTTGGTATTTGAGCACAGTGCTTAGTATATGCAAATATTGTAGCCTGCTTAAAAAATGCATAATACTGGTACAATGCAGAAAACAATTTGCATTTCAGAAGATGAAATAATATATTACAAAACACTCTACCCAAAAGAGCAACAGTTTATAGATGACTTAATATCAATTTCAGGCTATTTTTTGGCTATATGCATGTATATTTGATGTTTACAGCTTGATTTTTAACTGAGCTTTTCATGTATGTGTTATTATTTTTTTAACAATATTACTAGGTTTTGACTAAAATTTCAAATTTTATTCTTCCCAAAGCAGTAGTAATCTAGATCTGAGGTTTTTTTAGCCCATGTCCTGTGAAAGTATATTTAATTTCTTTTTTCTGGATTATTTTTGAAATAGATCACAGGCTTTATTCACTTCTCTGGTGAGGGCTAACAGTAGAGATCCCTAAACATGCAGGTTTAAGCAAGGTTTTTAAGCTTAATCCAGAACTGAGAAACCTCCCAATGCCTTTCTTTAGCCTGCGTTCATTTTTCCGAAGAGCTGAGGATCCCATGCAGGTGACACCAGTATGAGAAAGCGAGTGGATGTGCAAAAGGCTGGAACAAGCCTGGTTAACCAGCAGCCCTAGGGCAAGGTCCGGAGGCGGCCGCTCGAGCTGCCTGCGCTGCACAAGGAAAATGAGTTTTCCTAAGGGAGTTTGTGCATTTGCTCCCAGGGCTGTATTGCAGTGAGCTCTGCAGACCTCTCTTAAAGCTTATTAATTGCGGTAGCAACAGCTGTGTGCAAGGACTAACTATGAGCTTCCTCGCATGGAGGCTTTCCCATAAGCGAGGCCAAAGCCTGGAGAAGGCTCTTGGGCTCTGCAGCACATGGACATCACGTGAGGCTGGCTGCGAGCTGCAGCTGCTCGTGTGCTGGGGACAAGGAGGTAGCGATTTCCTAATAAAATATAATTGAGTAGGGGAATACCTGCCCAGGCTTGGCTTCCATCCAAGGA
>JAUBOD010001020.1:849748-861356 GCA_032353885.1 Nothura maculosa
ATCCAAGGAGATGGAGCTTGGAGAGAAAGCGAATAGGAAAGAATAGGAAATCATTGTGCTGCTTAATGTTACACACACAAAAAGGTGCCTGAGATGTTTGCTTTGCAGAAACAAAAGAAGGCGCCGGTGCCTGCGCAGCTGAGGTGCTGTGGGCCACGCTGCTTACACAGCCAATTTTCCTATTACCAAAAGGAGGTGTAAGTAATTAGTTTTTTCCGCCCTCTCTATAATGAAGCAAAAGCTACTGAATTCACTGGTATCCCATTAATAACCTATTGTTACACACAAAAAAAGCCTGTTTCCTGCTACTGATAGGGACGTGAAGGGCACAGAGCCCTCCAAAATCGCAGAGCAGTTTATTAAACAGAGCAGAGCTCCTAAAATGGACCTAATTCAGTGAGTTTTAGCTGGAGAGCTGGCAGAGCTTTGGCTTCCTAGGTCTAGCTGGGAGATGGTAGCAGGGCCGGAGCCCAGAGCGTGCTGCTTGGCAGCCTCTGAATAAGCTCCTTTCCCACCTGCCTTTTTCCAACCAAATTTGCCTTGTTAGCTGCTAATTTCGCTAAAGCCAGCAGACGCTATCTTGTAACTGATTTTATTTCATGCAGAGATAACACTGCTTTGGTTAGTTATTTTCTGGCTTAAAATTGATACACCAAGGCAGAACACGAGCCCTGGGGGAAAATATTGTATCTGTGCTTTTTAATATAAAAAGTGACAATGCGAGTAAAAAAAAAATTATAATAGCTTAACTCTCCTCTTGAGCTGGGGGATTTTTTCTTTTTTCATGGCACACCAAACAGCTCTAAGTTGCATCTAAGCTTTTTCCAAAGAGTGGTATCTATTCTTTTGTGGGCAAAAAGGCTTGCTGCTGCTTTCTCAAGAGCCAAGCAATGGGCATGCATTATGCACAGGGCATCTGATACCTGAACAAGAGCTAATACGACCTGAGGCATTTGCAGCAGTGTGTGTGGTGCTCTGCCTCCTCCCGTGCCCTGTAGGAGATGCAGGATGCATCATCTTCGCCCAGAAGATACAAGCATTGCAAGAGCTGTGAATTTGAGCCCAAACCTTTGTTCTTTTAAACTCTGCCTTCTGTGGAGGTGTTCACGCTGGTGGATCGTGCTCTGGCCTCTCGCTTCCCGGCTCCCGAGCTTTTCCCTGACCGAGTGCCAAGTGCCACGTGGGAAGCTCTGTGGCCTCATGATGCAGAGTGCTGATCTGCAGGAAAATTTGCAGATTAAAAACAAACATGAAAATCCTGTGTGTATGCATTTATAAGGGATCAGGTATAATCCTTTTCACAAAAGGTATATAAATGTAAGGCCTGAATAAATGTCTCATTGTATATACTGTTTAACTGAGTAGTACAATCATATGCCAGTGTCTGATCCAGGTCAAATCATATTCTTGTGTGCTGGGAGGGCATGTAACCAGTGTGAATAGTTGTGGCCTCACTTCCCACCATAGGCTCTTTGTGTTTTTAAATATTTTTATTTGGGGTAAAGGAGCAATAGAAGAAGAGAAGTGTTTGCTTTCCTGCACATTGAAAGAAACCAGACCCTTTTAATGAAAGATCAAACTGAAATGCCTGTCAACAAGGCAAAAGGTAGCACCTTACATGCCCTGAGAAACCCCTATTTGGACACCAGGTAAATTTAGTTCCCTGTTTTTCCTGAACCTATAAACAGGGACCTGGGTTAGGAGTTAACCCTGGGGACCTCTGTAGTCCAAACAGATTCGAGCATGTGCAGATAAATTACATGAGAGACAACAACAGATGTATTTTCTTTCAACCAGACAACTCAAATCTTGCACCAGCAAAGTCCCTGAATACATCCTGTAGAAAGCAAATGAGCTGCTATGGTATTTGTACATCACTATTGACAACATGAGCTTTTTGAGTACCAAATAACTAATAGTGTAGTCTAGGAACAGACCAACAACTGAGATGAGCATTTAAGTCTTCCTTATTTAACTGTGGCTGTTTCTGTTTATTGCCACATCAAGGTCTGAAGAAGGCAAACACATACCCAATTTATCAGTACAAAAGCTCCGAGAAGACTTGAGACTAACCGAATAGACCAAGGAACAATTGAAGGAAGACAGCAACAAAACCTCTGAGATCAAATACAAAGTTCATACGTGGTAGAAACTAGCAGTGAAGCTCAAGTGAATGGGTAGCTATCTTTTGAAACCTGAAACTGCAAGATCTAATAGGGATATCCCATACATGTATGGGAAAACAAGTCATTTGATGTGGTTGCCTGCTTTAGTCATATAGCTAGCGTGGACCCATGGTCCAGCCTTATCCTCACTCAAGGCTTCTTGCGGCACCCAGAGCTCCTGTGCTTGATTTGTTGTTCCTTTGATCTCTTCTGATGCTCCTTTGCTTCTCAAACACACCCAGCAAAACTGTGGATTTCTGAATGACTTCACCTGGTTTTGTTTTGGAGCTCAGCACAGTTGAAGGAAACGGAATAAGTTCCTTGGTAAATATGACATTTTAGGGAGGCAGGAGCACAGCATCCCTGGTTCTCAGACATTTTACGAGGGAATGTCTGTTAGAGATGATCCCAGCTGTGGCCTGGGCATGGTTCAAAACACAGCTTTACACAGCACCTTGTCTGCATAAGAAGAGCAAAGGCAGATGTGCCATGGGGAAAGGAATAGCACCAAGAAGGCCTCGTGCAGCTGTCAGTAGTTTGAAGTCTATTTTGAGTTCTGCAGACTCCCTCCACCAGCTTTCTTTATTGCCATAAAGCAGAGGCAAAGTGAGTAAGCTGTAAAACTTTATTGCTAGTGAACAAATTACTTATTCAACTTTCTATATCCAAGGAAATTAAAGCGCAAATAAATACCATCATAGCACACATTGATTTTTCTTTTAAAATACCTTGCTTTTATTGGCAAATGGGAGACAGAAATCTTTTTTTTTCCCCAACTACATTAGAAAAAAGAAGAACTAAAGTAGGAAGAAAAAAAACAAAGAGCTTAATCCCCTAAGACTGAAAGGTATAAAAACATCCTACTTCATCGTTGATGTTTTCCTTCCCTCACTTCTTGGATGCAAATGAAGGATATCAGTCTCTTGGAACTAGAGGGATCAAGCACAGTCTGTTTCTTTTCTCCATTAGTTAAATGGTGATTTCCTGTTCACATCTTTCCAGCTCTAAGGTGTACAGCGAAGAGGTGCACTGCCATGGCCATGTGCAATGGTCCTGTGGGATAAGAAACGCCACCAGTAAGAAGTAGGTGGCAGAAGCAGGGGGTGAATAAGGGAGAAAGAACCTCATTTGGCTGCCAATGGGTCACAGAAATTAATGTCTGGGTGCCTTGGCACTGAAGGTTAAGCTTGTGCTTTATAGCAGGCTTGTTCATTGGGATTCATCAGTAGATTCTAAGCAAAGACTAGATTCTTTGCTTAATGTGGACTGATGTTGAAACAGGTTAATGCTTGTCTAGGAGTGCATTTTATAGGATTCTTGTTTCCAAAAAAAAATAAAAAAAAGGAAAACTTTTCAAAGTAGAATTTCAGACATGCCCTGCGGTGTTTGGTGTTTCAAGTAATTTGTTATTGAGCAAGTGAACATGAGAGCTGCCCATGAAGCAGAAACTTGGCATCTGAACACAAGGTGGTGAATGCAGGGAGTACTGCAATAATACGCTTTATTTGGGTGCTGAACGTCTCAATGTGGGCTTTGATTAGTTCTGAAAAACATCGGGAAGAGCGAAATGGGATTTAGGTGTGCCGCGAGGGCGAGGAGGAGGAGGAAGGCCTGCTCTCCGGCCGACATCATGGCTGCCACCCTCAGCGTGGAGGCGGGCGGCGCTGTACAGTGCCCAGCTGCAGCACATGCTGGCCCCACAGCATGGCCATTACTCAAAATTGTGCAAAAGTGCCAGCTCACCGGGTGTCATGGATAACAGCCATGAGGCTCACTGGCAGCACGGCCATGCCGGAGCGGAAAAGCCAATGGAGAAACCCAAACTGAGCCCAAGCAGCACAGTATTGAACGTGTTGCAGGCGTCCGCGCAGACTCGCTGCTCATGAGCTCTGAAATAGTGGGTGTTTGCCAACCAAGGAGACTTGGACAGCCCCCCAGAGCACCTCAGCCCCTGCTCAGCAGAATGTGCCCTATGGTAAAAGGTTTTCCTGGAAGGAAGCGCATTCCCAAGCGCCTCCACACAAGTAGCTTGGAGGGGAAGCGCCTGGCAGCCCCGCCGAGGACGCGCTCCGAGGGGGATGTTTACAAGAGCGCACCACAAAGCAGTCGATTTTTTAAAAAATCTCTTAACTCTTAAAAAAAGAGTAAATCTTCAAAGCGGCGCAAGGGAGTCATGCACACAAATCTCATTATTCTGAAAGCCGCTTAGAAACTCTAGCCCTCCGAGTCAACATACCACAGTGCGTTCAGAAGTACAGTTTCAAAGAGCTACAAATGCTCCTAACAATTAGCTAATTTAAAAAAAAAATGAAGAAGAAAAAATAAGATTTAAAAGGATTTAAAAGGGAAGAATTACTGCGGGGTTATATGTTAAGAAGGAGGTAATTGAAAGGGATTCAGGGGGGTACAGTAGGAAGTGGATGTGGTTAAGGCATTTGCTGGATTAGTTGAAGAAAAGTCTGGTAAAACTGGAAGTAAAAAGCCAAATCCTGGGACAGATGAATACAGTTTCTTTGATGTATTCAGAACTGCATAATTTATACATATTCTGCATCTGGCCTGTGGTTCTCAAGAATGATTGGATAAAAGTTGTGATGAAAGCTAATTAAAATGTAACTAGAAAAGAAAAAAACAAACAAATACTCTGTATAGTGTTTGACACATAGAAGTTACTTATTTTCAGAGATGAAATTCCAGCTCAGTCGTACTGAACAGGTATTTTCAGCCTAAGGGGTCTTCGAATTAAACAATTTAACAGCAATAGAAGCTGTAAGTGATTTGCAGAGAAAGCTGGTTTGCTGGAAGCAAAAATTGTTGCAAGACATGCGAGTCCTGTAGAGATGGATGGTAAGTTTGAAACTCATATTCAAAAGTGTTTGCAAGGAAACAGGCTGATATCCTGATGCTAAAATAGGGTCAGGAGATGGGAGGCAGTGAGGAAAGCGCAGAAGGCACCACTGGCTCCAGCACCTTCTGAAGCTGCTGCTGGTTTTCAGAGCTATGGAAAGCTGTGCAAAAGGGGATGAGCGGCAGGATAGCCTCTGTTGTCCCTGCTTCAGTGACCGGTGCCACATTCAGTGACCAGCAGTGCTGGGGAGAGGGGAAAAGCCCTCATGGCTTCATGGTCAGAGGAGTAAGCACAGTTGGCAGGACACAGAAAGTAACATGCTGAGTTCGAAACATGACACCACAGGAGAATGAATAAATTCAGGTGTTTTGCTAAGTAATTTTGGACATGCTCATTTATATAATGCTATTTTGGCTATATAACTGTCTGTTGGTGGATAGTACAGTGCTACCAGCCAGGGATTATGGGCAATGAAACAGCAGATCATTATTGTATTAAACTAAACCAAAAAGCAGCTTCTCCCACCTGGATGCAAAGCTCATGGAGAAGATCAGCAGCAGCAGCTCTGTCATCAGATGGGTGGCTTCATATGACCATTGGCAGATATCATCGTGGTATCTGCCACTTATTTGAAGCACAGGTTTGAGGGGTCCTTTAATATCAGGACTGCTACAATAAAGGTATGTATGATGCCAAAATCTTTTAAAAGCTCTGGATTTTACCTCTGCAAACTACTTAGTCTGCATAGGCAGTATAGACATTATTGCTCCTCCTCTTCATAGCACGGTGTAAGGAATAACCATTTGCCATCATAATGAAAACTATTGTAGATACCTGAAAAGACAGAATTGTTTAATTATGTCCACATAATTGACCAGGAAACTGAAAGGGAGATGGAAAGTCCTGATATCAATGTTGGAGCCTGATGAGGAACTTAAATTGTGCAAAACAATTATTTTTTGAGCAAGCAAAAGGAATAACAGAGTAATAAAAGAGCGGGAGTAGGAGAGGAAGCACGTGGTGGAAGCGCTGCGTGACCACAGAGGACACCGTTATCAGATGAAGCAATTTCTGGGAGGCACACAATGAAATATTTTAATATTTCAAGCTGTGCAGCAACTCATAAGACAAATGGTAAAGTTTATATAAAGGCAATTGCATACATTTTGAATACAATAAAGACTTTGTCTTTCAGAGGTCACAAGTTACTGAATGCTCACATGCCTAAATTAATGGCACATCTGTGTTTAGGAATGTATAGCAGTAATTACAGGTTTAATTAAATTCTGTAGGTACCATAGTTGATAACGATGCCACAGATTCAGGAACCTATAGACTTTTTTTCAGTCACCTGTTATACTTTATGAAAAACAAATTGGAGTTGTTTTGCTGTGTATGGACTTAACGGAAGTAAGGGCAACTTTCACTGATAACCACTGGATGCTGCTGGATTTGAGAGGCGGATCAGACAAAGTGGGGAGAAATTAAGACATTAATTCATGTGATGGGAGGCCCAGGGTGAGGCCCAGGATCGCAGCAGGGGCCCTTGGAGGAGCGCTGTGAACCATAACTAGTTACACTGCCTTGGAAGATCATTAATATCCCATCACCAGCTCCAGTGCCTTTTTGCCTGGAAAAAAATCACATTATTATGTGGCTTATGTATCTACGGGGTCATCCTAAAACAGTAGGTTCAGGCCACTGCGGGGGCACTTGGCACTTCCACAGCCTTTGCTGTGAAATGTGATACATCCATTTGCTGCAGGTAAATTCGCCCTACATCTAAGAAAATCTGCTCTCGTGTTTTTTAATGATGTGAGCTAAAACATAAGATGGCTTGTTAAATATAGAGTGTGGCATGTGTGGATGTGGAGCATGTTAATGCAGGTATCAACTGAGCCACCAGCACACATTTGAAGGGCAAATACTCACTCAAGCAATCATGATTGGCACTGATGACACTATTTCAAAAAGAAAAGGAAAAAAATCTCAATGTGGATTATTTTTATGTGTGCATTCTTTTCCATGTAGTGGAGAAAAACAAGTATGGGAAAACCTGCATTTTATTTACATCTGTAATATTATATCATTCTGAAGATATCAGCAGAAGTAGTTACACGTGGATTTTGACAGCAGCATTGTATAAAATACAATAAAAATCTTATTGTTGCTTAAAGAAGGAAGAGTGTGAGGACCTAATTCAAAAAGAACTGAGGGTGGAGTTAGAAAAGAAACATACCTCACCCATTACAAAAATGCCTGTGCTGTTGTTCTTGGCCTGTATTTTAAGGGTATAGTGATTGATATTCAATAACAGGCGTTTCTTCTTCTGCAATTATTAAGGTGTCTTTTTTTTTGGCAATTCTTTATATATACAAAATAAACCCCAACCTGATTGTGTTTCACATTAGATGTGTTTATAGAGCATCGATTTAGAAAGTCACAACACGCTGTCCTCGGGGTGCGACCTAAATATAGACGTGCTGGGTGGGGATGCGCCACTGCTGAAGACAGCACCTCACATAATTGCTTATAAATTATGCATTGCTAATTAATGCCTATTTTTAGCAGGGAGATTTTACGGCCAGATACCCAGGATGTGGGAATGGCGCGTGCTTAGCTCGGTCGGTGAGCAGGGTTGTTTTTCACTTAGCAGCCTTTGCGCATCCCCCACCACACACTGACAGCCCGTCTTGATTTAAGCACCTCGCTAAGCTGACTAGCATATTTCCAAAGCGCTTACGTAATTCCAGGAATGAGGAGGGAGGACTCGGGAGCACAACTCGTGTGCACAAGCACAGCCCGGCCTCTCAGTTGCTCCTGATCCGCAGTGGGTTTTGTGGTGACGTTTTGACTTCTTTTGTTATTTTACTTTGCAAATCTCGTGGATTTTCTGGTCTTAGTGGGTTAAACACACTGTATACACATTTGGCCTAGGAAGAGGAAAAAAAATAACAGAATCAAATTGAGAAGGCCATAATTTACAGATTTTTTTTAAATCCATCCTATATACAACTGATGTGAAATCTTGGCTCTCCTAAAATCATCAACAGAAGATATTTCCCCCAGCTAAATTCTTCATATCCTAAGGGCTCTGTAAATGGTTGCATAAGAACCACCTAAGCTATAAAGCTCTTTCATTTGCCTTTGGAGAGGGGGAAACTCCTCACCTGCAGTAAAAACAAAACGTTGCTGCCAGGTTTTTGTAGGTGAAGCTGCAGGGAGTCATTCCACAGGGATGAGTATATGGGAAGGGTCGACTTCCATATGTCTTCAACTTTGTCCCAAAGACCAGCTCAGGAAAGGTTCAATTAATTACACTGACACGGTCTGTGCTTTTAGATATATCCCAGTGAGCCAGAGTTGTTGATAGAAAATAAGAAATAGGAACAACCTAAACCTGAATTTTATAAAAGCAGTTTTCATTACTCAGAGGGTCAGTGAATGGGAATAAGAATAAATCATTGTTACAATCTAATGTGAGATAATGCTAAATTCAGCAAAGCTCCTCTACATGAGCACTCTTTTTAAGTTGCAAATAGTTGTGTAAACTCAATGTGTTTAAAGAGTAGAACTCTTAAGTAATTAAGGGAGGAAAAGATTCATTGAGTTCCAGCTAACTCCTAAACTCCTTGGTCAAACAAGTCAAAGCAAAGTCAATGTTAAAATGTAACTATAAATGACTATTTGCATGCATCTCCGAATTTAACGAAATTTTTTGGCTTTGATGGACTGCTTGTGCTAATAGTTTAAATCACTGCAGTTATGTGTTAGAAAAAAAAAGGATTGTATAGTAGCAAATCAAAAGATCTGATAATCCTTTATTTCCCAGAAAAAAAAAAAAGATACAATCCTGTCATTGTCACTGTTATTTGTCATAGGTGACTAAGGAGCAGTGGATTTAAGCTTGCCCAGAGGGTGGCTTCATTACCATTCTCCACCTTTGTTTCAAAGTCTGAGAAAAGCCTAGGGATTTTTCCACATGAGGTTTTCAGTTCTAGCCCTCAGTTCTGGGAAAAGGCCTGAACATATACTTTAAAAAGAGATGAACTGAGGCAAGTATGCATGCATAGATGTAGCTGCATTGGTACCTTAGCTCAGACTGTAGCAGCTGGAAATGGCTTAATTCCTATTAGCTGACAATATCTTGATGTAGCTTTGGAAATGATAAAAAGGGGACACTTCTACAAGATTATGCATGTGCATGCCCTTCCAAAAATCTTATAAAATCTGTTTCATTCGGCTTGCATTTAGTAGAAGTATTGAATGCAGAGAGTGCTACGACCCAAAAGCTGCTACTGTCTGCATTTTCACAAAATATGCCTTTTATAACAAAATAATTTCACTGAATTACTAATCAATGGAATTTGATGTCAGATTATACATAATAGAAACAAAAAATCTTTAAGAATCTCTCTCTTCAAATAGCAACTCAGTAAGAACAGTGGCTGCTCAGACCTCTAGCATTGGTTCTCAACCACTTGTAATACCAAATTTAGTTAATAAAATCTGGTAAGAAGTAGTACAGCTAGGAGCTGGCTATCAATGTTTTTATGATTAATCGCTATTAAAACTCTCAAACTCCAATAGCAGATTTGCAATGGAGGCACAGAGCTCTGTATTGCAATGTTGCAGTTTCCCAGCTTTGGACTTTCTTTCACTTTTCCACAGCAGGCAGTTCTCAACTGGCCACACTGAGAACCCCAGTTGGAAACCCATAGTCTACCTACCTCATCCCTGTGCTGTCACCCAGTTTTTATTGCTTCAGGGCTAGCTTCTAAACTACGTTTCTAATCTACTGGGGTAGAGCTTTAAAGCAATGCTTAATATTAGAATATCTGCAGTATTTCCACTTGGTTATGCTCTGTTTAATTTTCAACAATGTAATAGAATATATAAGAAAAAATCAAACTGTTATTGGAGATCTATAGCCAATATAGCAGCAATGATACTACACTAATAGAATTTAAGCTTTAGATACTTTTTAGACTATCAGCAGTCTGATAATACTTAAATCTGGCTCAAAATGTAGGTGAGAGTTGCTAAGAAGATGTCATTTATAATATATACATTGCTTTTGCTTTTAAAATGGCTAATTCATGCCTAGAATCGTTCCAGCTCTCTCCTGATTTAAATGAAATGCCAGCAAAGAGACCGTCCAATCTCCCAGCTTAATGAGATCTACCTCTTTGAAGGTCTGTCAGTGATCCTCATAATGTGGAATTTTCTGAGGACTTGCAAATCCCGAAAACATTAAATTTCTTTGGAAGCAGTAGTAATAATACGACACCATTCACATATACCGAGTCATTAGCAACACTGCACGGCAGAGAGAGCACCTAGAAGGAGTGGAAGGATTTTGTGTGTACCAGGAGCATAGAGAGCAGCACAAAATCACGAGGTCGCTGCTGTGGGGTGGCCAAACCAGCGGTGACACTGCAGGAAACTAAGTGGACATGACAGGAGAGCGGGGGCTGTATTTAATGACAGGAACATGGTAACGCGCTCTTCATAAAAGTGACAGGAAAAGCACAAGAGGCGCGCTGCGCTCTGCCCAAAGCATCCCTTCAAATGGAAACACGCTTGGGGTTGGACGTGCGCTGCTAAACCTCTGCCTTGAAAAAGGGCATGCAGGAATAAATAGCAAGAATGTCACCAAAGACTACAAAAAGGAGAAAAAAAAACAACAGTAAAGATGAGGCCTGTCTAAGTGCGAGCTGCAGAAGTGTGTATTAGGTGTTACTGAGAGCTACTTGTTTGAATAAAGCACATTTAAAGCAATTACAGGAATTAAGAACTTGAAAACCTAGAGTTCAGTTCCTTCTTATCAACCCTTAAGTTATATATATGTAAATCTTAAATCCTTAAAGATACGTATCTTCATCTGCAACACCATCTAGGCCAAACTGTCTTTCCGAATGATTCCAGGTGCAAAAGCTTCCTTAACCCTGAGTGTCTGCAAAGCTCTCGATACCTGTGACGATGTCACACGCACATCTGGCTGCCCCTCTCCAAATGTGCTCTCCCTTCCCGTGTTCCCAAACCTAAGCAGCCAAAAAAAACCATGTTGCCCAGAAAAGCTCTCGGATTTTGTCAGGAGCAGCACTAATAACCTGCTGCAGTGCGAATGCTCCATGCAAATATTCCATAAGTTTCATGTCCACTTTGGCTCAGATCCAAGCTCGCAATATATAAATTTGTCAGGTTTGTTCACAGAGAGCAAGTCAAATGCCAAGAGCTGGCTGAGCAGAGCACAGGGCTACCATAATGTTGTATGTTGTTGGGAGATTTCCATTTGGACAGATTATAAAGAAGCTTGGAATCCTGTGATGGAACCGGATTTAAGGGATACACCATAATGCCAATAAATTTATTGTGGTAACTGAGAATATGTTATTCATAGGAATAATATACCAGTACCCTTTACAAGTGTGTTAAAATGAAACCAGATAATCTGTCCACTTGTATTCAGGGCACGCATCTTAGCAAGCTATTGTCTATTTGGCATTTTCCAGCACTATTTTTTAACTGTTGCTATTAAAGCATGACTAGATTTGCTGTTACATGCAAAATGGAGAGTATGTCATATAATGAA
>JAUBOD010001020.1:896425-907488 GCA_032353885.1 Nothura maculosa
TCCATCCCAAAGGGGAAGCCTTGTGTTTCCAGAGGGGATTCTCATCTCACAAGCCCCAGTTTGGGGCTGGTGCTCCCTGCCAGCTGCAGAGCATGGGTGGAAGCCCCGAGAGGTTTGGGCAGCGCTCGAGGCTCCCTGCTGCATCCTGCCCCTTTTGGGAGGTAAAAAGGGTCTGGAAAGCCTGGAAGCAGACTCCTACTTGGGCCTCATACATCCATATGATGCACTTAAGGTGCATTGAGGTGTGCATTTCATAGCTTGGTTTTCTTTAATCCAAAGTCCAGCCACCTGTGCAGGTTTCATTTGTGCAAACGTGTTACTGAGCAGTTCTGTAAGCCCAATGTCAAAACTGATCCGGACAAATCTTTTTGCAGGTGCAAATACTGGCATTACGATGAGAACCTGCTCACCTCCAGCGTTGTCATCGTCTTCCACAATGAAGGGTGGTCCACGCTCATGAGGACAGTTCACAGTGTCATCAAGAGAACGCCAAGGAAGTACCTAGCAGAAATTGTGCTGATCGATGATTTCAGCAACAAAGGTACAGTTGGCATGTTAGCACACCATGTGTAGAAAAGGAAATATCAGCTTTTAAAAAATGCTCTTTTTTTGCTTCTGATTTATTACCTGTCACAGCTTGAGTTGACTCTGCAAGAAAAGTAAGTTGATTTTTCATAGTCATTGCAATTTTCAGGGCAGAATGGGCTCCTTTCCACTGAATTGCTTTCAGTGGTGGCAATCCTTTATGTGTATTCAGTTCTCTAAAGCACAGAATTTGTGCTGGCTGCTTTTCCACTGTTATGGAGCAGTGTATATCGGAAAGCTGTGGTAAGTAGCTCTGCTCTTTGCTCTTGTCAAAATGAACAAATTTGAAGGAGGTTGTGATAAGCTTATTAGGAATATTATTTTTTTTCCTTTGCATTCCATAGAGGAATCCTCATTTCAGTTTATACTGTAATACAAATGTGCCTAAGACTGTTGAATTATTCATTTTCATTATCTTTTATTTTAAACACAATCTTTAAATGTGTTGAAGTTGTTGTTGCTCCCTATTTTGGGGAGAAGGGGATACTTTTAAGCACATTTTTGTTTCTTCCTTTCTTTGACCTACCTATTTCAAAGTTTTCTCAAGTCCAGAGATTTTATTCTTCCTTTATAATATACATCATGGTCTTGGTACATATTTACAATGTGTGTGCTTAACAGCATGATGCTTTTAAGTGCAAAAAAACCTCTGGCTGTAGTAATGTTTTCAGAATTAATGCACTTTGGGGATAGAAGAATGAAAAATAGAGGCACCAGTATAAGATGATTGACAGTGGGTGTCAATCTGGTGCCTGCTTTTAAAACTTCTAAAGCTTGGAACAAAATTCAAGATGATGTATTAACCAGTGCAGGGCCATTTTTAACAGATTTTATTACTGCCTAGTTGTGTCATAGATGTCATTAGAGAAAATGAGTAGATGTAAATAAGAGTCTTGCATTCTTGTCACCCAGACACCATTGAGACATCAGTTACTGCTTCTAATTTTTTCTCTCACTTCAAGTATCTAATTTCTTTATCCCTTAACTTACTTGGCAGCAACTGTATTTCTGCTTCATGCATGGGTTTGTGGGGGTAAATCCATGACACTTGGGAGGCAAGAGAATAGCAAACCAAAGAGCACTTAGAAACCCTTTCTGTAGGGTGAAGATCTGCAGGAGGTGCAAGTCCGAGATGAAACCTCTTGAGTGGCTCTGTAGGGATGTAAATCCTGGTTTCAGACAGCTGCCCTTTGCAGGCCATGGGCTGCTCTGTGTGTGACCTGGCAGGGCAGCTGCTCCACGTGGCTGGCACTGCCTCGTCCCGCTGGCACCGTCACGTCCCCTTTGCGTGGCGAGGAGGAGGATGAGCAAGGGCAGGATTTTAGGAGCATGAGCAGGTTTGAGCTGCTCGGCGAGCAGAGGATACGCTCCCTTGGCCCTCCTCTTTGTTTTTGTAATAGCTGAGTTGGGCAGTGGCCCAGCAAAGACGATGACTCTGCTCTGAAACTCTCCGTTTTATCAAGTGATCGGAGCTTCTCCTAGTCCTAGTTGTTTTCTCATGGTAAACCAGAAAGGAGCTTGAAAACACAACTCATTCCACAGCCAGGACTGTCTTTTTTGGATACAAATCAGTATTAAAAATACGTAATA
Organism: Nothura maculosa; assembly: GCA_032353885.1. NCBI lineage: Eukaryota > Metazoa > Chordata > Aves > Tinamiformes > Tinamidae > Nothura > Nothura maculosa. The sequence continues at coordinate 898,601 of JAUBOD010001020.1, forward strand.
TGTGTTAATTTTTATATCATGCCTTGAGATAAGTAGGTGATGTTTTCTGTTTGGTTTTATGGGAGAGGAAAAAGTTGCATTGTAAACTTGAGTACATCTGGTTTGCAATATAGACACTGAGTCCTCCATAATGGTCTCCTGTATCCCTTTACAGCCTTTGAGAATTTGGCTCGGATATACACACATGCTATAGAACAAAAATATCTTCTCTCCTAAGGGATATAATTTTAGTAATTCAGTCAGCAGACATGTACTGTATTTTTCTTTTTCAGCTGGGATCACAGCTTTTCTTCAGGGCTGTTTGAGGACTGAGTTAGCAATATAAAATAACTACAACACTGATGGTCTCCAGGAATATTACTAGAGTTTTACCAATGATTGGACTCAGTTTTGCATAAGAAAATACGTACATGTGATTCATGGAATGAGCGAGTCTGGCATAATAATTAGCATAATAAAACAGGTTTCCAAAACACAAAAGCTTACGATTTTTCAAGAAACTTACTTTGAAATACAGAACGTGGGCTCCCTGCGCGTATGTGAATAGTTAACGGATATAAGCAGCCTGGAGCTAACATCCAGCAAGCCCTTGTGTTTATCTTTCCCACACGTGGTCCTCCCACGCCGCTTTCCCAAGTGGCAGTGTTCAGTAAAGCGAGCGCAGGACGAGGTTTGCTCGTGTGTGTGAGCAGCTGCCGGGCAAGCACGGGCTGGAGCAGCCCCGGCTCACTCCAGTGATTCCTTACGGTGCTCCAGGCTGCTGCTTGGTAAACATCATGAACCTAATTCCCATAACTCGGATTGCATTCTAGATCAAAAAAACCAGCGTGAGCGGAGTGTAGGATCACGCTCCGTTCCTTCCTGCCCGGAGAGGAGGCGCGAGGAGAGTGCCAGGCTGCCTGAAGGGATCTCCAGCCGTCAGGAGGGAGCTGCTTAGTCACAGCAGAGCTTAGTCACAGCCGAGCTGCTGGCAGCTTTTGGCTTTTACAGCCAGAATAACTGATAGAGCAGATGGAGGCTTCATACCTGCCTGCAGAGTTATCGCGGGTGCCTGTTGAGGAAGATTCGCACCGGGAGCCGCCGTGGGGCTGCGCTCCGGGAGCGCCCGGCGTCGGGAGGCAGGTCCTCGACCAAGCACGTTTGGTCTCCCGCTTTCTTGCTGCTTCATCCCATGTTTCTCCAGGGACCTGGAGTTAAAATGAAGCGTGGCTGTTGCAAGTGCCCCTGCACGGTGGATTAAAAATGAAAGGTTGCAGAGAGCGTGGTGGGTCCTTTATGAGAAATCCTTAACTGGAAGAAAGTGGCATGAAACTGCCTATGTCAGTTTATCTGTGTGGTAGCTTATGGGGAGAAACAATTGAAATGTTTGGGAAATGTTCTTTTCATTGTAGTTCGTTGTATAAAGTCTCAGGGATGAGGAGTTTTTGCAGAACAACTTTTCTTGATGATCAAAATAGGGAGCATGGTAACAAGAAGATGCTGCCAGTTCTAGTACTTGAATGCAAAAATCTGTATTAATATATGTTAGAAACCCCAAATCCTGTCCTAGTATCAGTGTGGCCACACTGGTGCGTGTGGACTTTATTTTGCCACTTTATCATGCGCATTAACTGTGTGGAGGATACAGCAAGGAAGGTCATGAGGATTCGTGACACTGGATTTCCTGAAGCGTTCAAAGCACTTGGTAGGTAATGTATCACCTTTATGGATTTCTCTAGAAGAGGGGAAGAGAAGCACTTCCCCATCTCCCAGCTTTAGTCTTCTGTTCCTAGGACCTTCTGGAAGGAAAGGAAGTCTCTCTTCAAAAACCCTGGTTCACACTTCAGTTGATGTACTAAGGCATGAGTGGAGACACATTGGTTGTTATAATGTTTGAAAGGGTAATACATATAGTTTTAAACAGAAAATAAAGGACTTTGGGGCTGCTGACAGATATCATAAATTACCAAAATATACAATTTCAGTGAGAATAAATGATTACTGGCTAAATAGTATTTCTCACCATAAAAATACTGGAGTTTTATACACTACTGTCACACAACCTTGCAAAGCTAAGCCATTATACTGAGGGAAAGGGTAAATTCAGTTTTCCTGTGGGAAATACCACTTGCTCCTAGCTCTGGCAGGGTTTCAGATATTACACTGCAAATTCCGGAGACTTGTGCTGTAGAAAAGCTTTACACAATCAGTATTATAGATTTTTACAGCTCCCCATGAGCCTTCCAATATTTAACATTTGATAACTAAAACATTTGGTTTCGTAGGCAGCAGAGCTGGAAATAACTTTAGGATTTAAAAACTCTAAAACTTTTCCGACAGTCTTTCAGTAACATGTGGAATTTACAGAATAAATAATGGGGTGGTTTAAGGACTCTGTTAGTACCCCTTTGGGATGGCCTCCTAACTCTCTTGAATTTATTCCTTAAAAATTATATTACTGCTATCAAATCTCATATTCTGTGTCTGTTACATGGTATGTTATGTTATATAGTGTATGTGATAATTTTTCGTTCTCTATTCTGATAATTCAGTGCCCATGATTTTTTTTTCTAGTGCATGAGGATTGCAAAAAGTTACAGATGTGCAAAAGGGAGAAGGAGAGGGAGAAAAGGATGCATAAAACTTTTACTTGAGAATTTTTTTTTTTCTTTTTTGGTAGATTTGCAGAGAAGGGATAAACTGCCTTTTAAAAGTGATTTTCAAAAGATTTTCAAAAGATTCAGGAGAATTGCTGAACTGTCAACTTTGGAAATAATGTTTAAAAAATCAGTTTCTATTTCAATTATTTATATGTAGTCTTTGTTTAAACTAGCTCTTTTGGGGAGGATGCTTTCATCAATAATGGGCAATATGGCAGTTGTACTGAAGTACAGTCTCCACAGCAATCTCCAGACTTGCATCATTTTAATTTAGGCTGTTACAGCTGAATCTGTAACTGAATTCAGCAGTTACAACTGAATCACTCGATGAGTTTATAGCTGCCAAAAGGGATGTCCTTCCCCAGCCACCGCAGCCATCTCCTGGCCCTGCTGCCTTGTCCTTCCCCTCACAACATGGCCAAACAGAAAATGGAGGCACCTCACCCCCCACAAAACCTCTGACTTCCCTCGCCAGGCAGATCGCTGCTGGATTGATGACTGGCCATGAGATAAGACAAGGTCCAGAACTGACGTGAGGCATAGGGTAGGATCCAGACTGAACAAGACAAGGTCCAGAGCTGATGCGAGGCCTAGGATGAGATCCCAACCAGAACAAGAGAGGGTCCAGAGCTGACATGAGGCCTACTGTAGGGTCCAGACCTGGACAGAAGACCTGGACCTGCACCTTTTCAGCTGAATCACTTGTGCAAAATATACACAAGATTTTTTATTTAATTGTGTGCTAGGCTGTGGTTTCCAGATTAGTCTGGCAAAGACCAGTGTGCAAATACAAATGTGCAACCTTTTAAGCATCGCTCATCCCCACTCAATGCTCTAGCTCTTCTTGTTACTGAGTCCTTTTGGCTAAAAGTTTCCTGTCTTCTTCCATTATGTAGGGCTTTAATAATGATTTAATAATGAATAATAATGGTAAATCATTGTGTCCTTGTCCTCCAACTTCTGAAGAAAACAGTAAAAAGAAGATTTGGCTACCGAAGTCCCCTCTCTTTCCCCAAGACCATTCTGGATGAAGGAGAGTATGGCTGAGAATCTGAGTACGGCAGGTTTTTGTCTCAGGTTTCTGCTGGACTGGAACCATGGTAAACTATGGTAAATGTTACTGTATAATAACTAGAAGCGAATGGCAATTTTTCACATAATTCCAGCTACTTTTAGCACCTCAAACATGTGAAAGAGGAAGGAAACTCCCCAGTCTTGCTGTCTTTACGTTAGCAAACATTTGTGAACAGTAGCACAAGGAGCTGAATTAAGGCTCTCTTAATCCTGAATGCTCCAGCCCGATGTTTTGAAGTAGACATTTTTGATCTGAACTTTACCTAAGTACTCCTTTTTTCTTTTCCTTGTCATTTGATAGCACACTTAAAGGAGCGACTAGACGAGTATATTAAGCAGTGGAACGGCCTCGTAAAGGTATTTCGAAATGAGAGAAGAGAAGGTTTGATCCAGGCTAGAAGCATTGGAGCCCAGAAGGCTAAACTTGGAAAGGTAGGAACCAATTTACACTCATACTTTGTTTTTCTCCTCCTGTGCTTAATTAGATGCATAAAAATTCCTAGTATTGTCTTATATTGTTTTTAAAGTAGCTTGATTTTGCTCAATTAAACTTAACTTTCTTAAATGCAAAAGCCTGTCAATGTAGAGGAAGCTGAATTAAATCTGTGTGTACAGAGGTAGTAATAATGATTTTTACTTTTTTCTTTTGAAGGTTTTGATTTACCTTGATGCCCACTGTGAGGTGGGAATTAATTGGTATGCACCACTTGTGGCTCCTATATCTAAGGACAGGTAATGTTCCCTTGTTATTTCCAGTGCTGGCCTCTTACGGAGGGAAAGCCACAGTAACAACCTTTTGTTTTTTTAGCTATAAATGATATGCTATTTGTTTTATGATGATTTTATTATCTTCCAGAATAAAAGTTATGTTAAGGAAAAAAGCAAAATAGCAAGGCACATAATGATATTTTAACGGGCATGCTGAGTATTTTGCTTAGCGTAGATTCAAATATGAGAAGAATCTTGTCTTTTTGTAATGAGATGAAAGACTGTTCAACCCAAGGTAAATAAGCAACCTGATTAAACAGTTCCTTTTATTTATTATTTTTATTTCTTTTACTACTGAACAACGTGGGGTTTTTTGGAAGAGGAGAAGTAGTAGCAAAAGAGAAAAGTTTAAATTTAATGGGCACTTAAAATTATGTGATCTCAAGAGTTTTATAACTTTAACCTTTTGTCTTGCAATATGGTCTTATTGCTTCATCTGAAGCGCTCTGGAGTAGAATATATATGAACCTATATTTGAACCTTTTTAAGTCAGTAACTTAGCTTCAAAACCATTCTGGGGCCAGGATGCTGGAAAGAAGGTAGAAATGTCCTGTGTGCTTCTGTTGAGAGCAGCCTTCTGGCTGGCACAGATTTTTCTGCTTTAAAGGAAAGGCCACAGTGTTGTCTTTTCTTTTACCCTAACGTGTTTTTCTATTTCATACAGCACTTGCCTTAAAAACAGAGTGCCCAATGATAAGATTTCAGTTTGGTCAGTTTTACTGGAAAACTTGCTTTGAAAATTCTGGGAGAATTAACAAAATGATGCCCTTTCTTCATTGAGTGTTACATATGAGAGATTGCAATAATGAGCATATTGCAAATCAGAAAAGAAAAATTATGTTGAAAAGTGCTGCTAAGCAAGCACTAGTAAAGCTTTTTGTTTTGTTTTTCTTCTGAAAGCTTGGATTTTCAAAGCAATTGAATGGGCTAGAATAGTGAAAATTCATATTTGCAATAGTAAAAGCTAGGACTTTGTCTTAGTTGTAGATAACCAATATCTAATATAAATAGAAATCATGGGAAAGGATAATCCTGTGACAACCCTGTCCTCTAAAGGCTGCTCTGTTGCCTCCAGCAATGCTTTATTAGAAGACAAGAGTATGCAGAAGAGAAAACCTATAAATGTGTTGATGTGTTAGCATTTCAGACCTAGCCTTTCTGCTTTTACTATGTCTTAAGACCTCTTAAAATAACATACGGAAAGGCCTTTCTGTTTTTTCCAGTGAGGTTTTGTTTTTAAACAGTAATGCCTTTACCAATGACCTGTCATGTAAGTTGCTCTGCAGGAAAGATTAAAAATGAATGGTGCGAGTTTTAGATTAGACAGATGACTCTTCTTAAATTGTATTTTGCTCTTTCTTTCCCTTCTGTAAATGTTTCAGAACTACATGTACTGTACCTCTAATAGATTACATAGATGGGAATGATTATTCCATTGAGCCCCAGCAAGGTGGGGATGAAGATGGCTTTGCCCGAGGGGCCTGGGACTGGAGTTTGCTATGGAAACGAATCCCATTAAGCCACAAGGAAAAGTCCAAACGAAAGCATAAAACTGAGCCTTATCGGTAAAGAGTGCTGCTTCCGTGTCGTGACGTGTGATGAATAACTCTCGACACCCTCTCGTTTTTCCCTCCCTGCTCTTCTCCCCCACGACCTGGTGTAAATCGGGGTCCCCGCGCGTCCCTCGCCCTGCAGAACCACGTGCACGGTGCCACTTATAGATGTCATAGACGGCAACACTTATCAGATTGTCCCGCAAGGGGGTGGTGACGAAGACGGGTTTGCTAGAGGAGCGTGGGATTGGAGCATGCTATGGAAGAGGGTTCCTTTGACCAAGCGAGAGAAGGAACTCAGAGGGACAAAAACCGAACCGTATCGGTAATCACTAAATCACTTACCCGTTTCTTCTTCCTTATTGATCCACTAAAACCCGCATGAACTCTCCGCTCGGGAATCTGCCCGGTCCTGCCCTCAGCAGCTGCTTTGTGTAATCCGGCGTTTCGCTACAGCTGTCAATTTGCTCAGAAAAGCTTCTGTGTCTCTCCTGCCTCTGCATTCCTGCTCTTGTGGGGTTAATCAGGTGTCCCTCCGAGTGACGGGCTTTACTGGCAACCTAAAATATTGTATGGCTTCCCTCCCCACCCCCAGAGAAATCTGTTCTCAGCTCCTTAAAAATACATAGCATATTTCTAAAATAGTGTTGGGAACAAAAGGGCTTAGTGCTAGCCATTTGATTTGAAATAATGAGCATGCTGTGAGGCTTCATAATAGCCCGTAATGCACAGAACCTTTAGGCTGCTGTAATGGCTCGGTGCATGCGTCAGTGCTCATGGATTATGCATGCACACCCCCCAAAGTACCTTTTATCTGATTTCTCCCACTTGCTTCACATCTGACAGAGAAGCATGTGGTTTAAGAATATGGTGTAGGTCGTTTGGAAGCTCTAGATGTGTTTGGAGGGTTTTATTTAGTGTATGCAGTTTAAGGACAAAACTCTGTGGGAGAACTCTAATCATTTTCATAGAAGCCCAGCCTTTTTATTTTGTTTTCTGGGAGAGGTGTATTTTTTTTTTTTTTGTATTTTCCCAAACCTATATGTTTAAAATTTTACTTAGAATCTAGGGTTTCTGGATTGCTTTTCGGGTCTGGGAGTCTGTAGTTCTGCTCTGTTTTTTATTACTTTCCCCTTCGCACTTAACTAATCATGTTACTACATTTGAAAGCAATCTTTACATCTTCACAATCTGGTGTCTCCTATTGCTTGTACATATGATTTAAACATTGTAAGACCTTATGTTGGTAATTGTGCATCCTCACCCGTGATTGTTCTGGACTAAAATGGCAACACATGCAAGGAAGTCATGAAGCTTTGATCCGTTCTGCTTCGTATACACTATAAATAACACCGTTTTCTGACAAGGCTGGCCACATTGGAACTGTAATACTCGCTTGGAGGAGGATAAACTGCTTTAAACATTGCTGTTGCGTTCTGTGTTTACCATCCAAACAGGTCTTAAAATGCTTTAAACTGTTCCCAAAAACACAGAACACATGTTCTCAGAGGGCTTTAAAAGATGACCTGATGTTTAATAATACTTTGATAGCTACAATGCTTTGTCTTAAAAAGAGACCTTCCCTACATCTGTTACGTGCAGGCCATATGCATTTTGCTGTAGCAATACCAAGGCGAGACACCTAATAAGGGTTTTGCTGAAACCATAGCCGGAATTGCCTAGTTTGAAAACTTGAAGCACAGAAAGTAACTTTTTGTAACGTGGCAGTTGCCTCAGAGCCAAGTTCTTCCAAATCTTTTCTTACAAAAACGAAAGCTTACCACTTCGTATCTCTTGAAATAAACTACAGAACTAATGTATTTTAGCAATGTCCTCTCCGCTCTGCTCCCTGGCTTCCTAATCCTTGCATCCCTGTGATGCAGTGGCAATGTCAGGGACAAAAATGCAATTAGCAGACAAGTGGGAAGGGCCATTCAAGAAAAAAAAAGCAGCAGTTGGCATCTGATCGGCTAGATAGGTCAGATTTATTACTTTTGTTGCCATTCTTCTGCCCCAGCCATGCTGACTCCATAGGGACTAACCTGCTGGGTTGCTTGTTACATCAAGCAATTCTCCATAAATTTATATGCAGAAGGAAAATATGTGATTCTTACTACTAAAAGGAAGGCCACTAAGTTAAAAGCTTTCTGGACTCAAAAATAAAAGAAAAATAAGTACTATTAAAAGGAACCTGTCTTTCAGTGATCTGCTGAAGCCATAATGTTTCACCTGTGTTTTACTTAACTCGGCAGAGGGATCTGGCACTTGGATGCTCTTCCTTTTCGTGCTGCAGATCATCCACAGGGCCAGGAGGAATTCACTTTTTCCTTGCAAACTTTTTAAAGCGGAGCACTCGGTTGGGACTCCAGGTTTTATCCATTAGGGAGTTTTATGTGCTTACTAATCCCCAGGTGGAAAATGCTTGGTATGTGCACTGAAAATGGCTTAACATACTCTCCCTTCTATTCCAGGGTGAGCAAAGTAGCCAAAAATTCTGGTCCAAACTACTCTGGAGAAAATACTGTAATCCAAATGACACTTTTTTTGACACATTGCAACTTTTTAATTGAACCTTGGCATGCATGGGAGGGCACCACAGAGCCATTTTTTTCCCTAAAAATGGCCTAAATTTAAACTGTGCAACTTTATCCAGGCCCTCTTTAAAACCTCTCTGAGGATAAGAAGTGCCTCATGTGGCAGTGGCAGAAAAGAGCCAGAGGGCAAGGTGGAGGGCCCTGCTGGAGCGGGAAACGCTCCGTTTCTGGCGTCATGGGCAGCGAGTTTCCACGTGGCAGCTGTTCAGAGCACAGACCTAATCCTGCTGTGCAGCCTCGGGTCCCAGCTCGGCCGCTTC
>JAUBOD010001020.1:938558-955102 GCA_032353885.1 Nothura maculosa
CCCCGTGGTGGCGGCGGCCGCGGCGTTGGGCGGCCCCGGCGCCGGGCAGCTGTGCTGCCTGCGCGAGGAGGGCGAGCGGTGCGGCCGCGCCGCGGGCAACGCCAGCTTCAGCAAGCGCATCCAGAAGAGCATCTCGCAGAAGAAGGTCAAGATCGAGCTGGACAAGAGCGTGAGTGCCGCGGGGAGCCGCCCGCCCGGCCGCGGCGGGACAAACTGGGAGACATGAGTTTGTTGGGAGCGCGCGCGGGGCCCGGCCGCGAGACAAAGCGGGTCGGGATGGGGGGGGCGGGACGTCCCGTCCCGCGCTGAGCGGCGCCGTGTCCCCCCCCGCCCCAGGCCCGTCACCTCTACATCTGCGACTTCCACAAGAACCTCATCCAGAGCGTGAGGAACCGCCGAAAGCGGAAAGGCAGCGACGACGACGGCGACTCGCCCGTGCAGGACATGGACGCTCCGGAGGTAGCGAAACGGCCCCGCTCCCGCGGCGGCTCCCGCGGCGGCTCCCGGCCTGGGGTCGCGGAGGGAAGGGGAGGCTCCGGGGGCGCTCAGCCCGCGGTGCGGGATGAGCCGGCCCGGTTCCGTGCGGGGTTTACTGCAGGCTAGAGCCAGCAAGGCGCTTAGTTTCTGTTTGTCTCGTGGTTTTTCTCAGAAAACTGTCGCTTTCGCAGTTTCTCTGGATGCTGCCTGTCCAAACTTCCATGTGGGAAGCATCACCTCTGCTAGTGGCAAACCCCCCTGCTGCCAGCGCTGGCGGCTTAAGGGAATTGCACGTAGGACGCGCCGTAGGACTTGCAGGAGGTTCCTGCAGCCGTGCCCTGCTGTGCAGGGATGTGCTGCAGAGCAGCGCACGGAGCTGTTCTCTTGCTGCACTCTAATCCCCAGGTTTATCGAGGGAAGATCCTTGTTTTCCATCTTATATTGCTGCTGGAAACACTCAGCATCAGGCAGGAAAGCAGTGGAGGAGGGAGGGCCTTTTCCCTGCTCCTGTCTTCCCTGCAGACCTGGGAAACGCTGTTGCCCACCGGGAGAGTGAACTGCAGCTTTTGAACCCATTTTCATGGTGTGGTGGGAGAGAAAGTGCTGGATTAGTGAGAACGATGCCCTGCCCTTCCCTAGGCCCCGTTGGGCTGTCCCTGCTGCAGCCCGGCTTAGGCGGCGCTCCCAGTGCGGTGCTCTGGTGCAAAGGCTGTGATTCCTGCCCGGTGCCTCCGGGAGGGATTTGCAACATGTTTCCAATATTGCTTACGGAGCACTAAGTTGATGGCTTCCCCTTAGCCACAGTTTGCAGATATCAGCAACATAGATGATAAAATTTTTGTTCAAGAGGGCCTGCAGCTCCGCTCTGACGGAGAGGATCTGAGGGGATTGGGAATGGCTGGATGCTGGTTGTGCTTTTCTCTGCTGAATACCTTGGGTCGCCCCTTCTCACTGAGTGCCTCGGAGCGCAGAATCCAGAGAATCTGAGTTCAAGGTGACCTGGAGGTATCGAGTTCCAGGCCCCTGGCAGAGGGGAGGTTACCTGGGGTTTGTCCAGGTGGGTTCTGAGCATCTCCTAGGATGCAGCCTCCACAGCCTCTCTGTTTCAGTGCTCAGCCACCCCTGTAGTAAAAAGTATTTTCTTATGTTCAGACGGGACTTCTTGTGTTTCATTTTGTGCCCGTGGCCGATATCCTGTCCCTGGGCACCACTGAGAAGATTCCAGCCTTTATGTCCTTCTATGATACTCCTGCACATGGATAGTTCCCTGCAAACTTTCCTGTGTCCCGGGTTAGCAGTTCCAGATCTTCCAGCCTGAGTTGCCCCCAGTCCCCTAACTGTACGTGTGGCCCTGTGATACCTGTAGGCTTTTGACCCTCAGTGTTTTCACTTACTATTCCCTTTATTAAGCAAGGAGAAATCCCTCTGACTACCTTTGGGCTCCTCAGTCTTGACCATAACTCGCTGTTAGAAATGATGCCTGCAGACAGGAAAGCTGCCAGGGTGCTGCTGCCTCCCGGGGCTTTGCAGGGAGCTCCTGTCTCCTTGCCTAGGGCACGGGCTCACCTGGCAAGCTCAACTTATGTTGTTATGTAAAATTTGGAATACCAGAGGATATGCATCCCCTGTCGCACAAGGTGGTGTGCCCCAGCTCTGGCCAGTTTGCCAAGTGCACAATAGACCTGTGCTTAGTCTGTACGTGAGATTACTGAATGAAATTAGAGTGAATTCCATAATGGACCTTTAACTGTGTGGTTTGCTACGGTCGTGGCAAGTGGTCTCACAGAATTGCTCATGCAGCCTTTCTACTTCTTTCCTGCTCGATGTTTTGGTTAAGCTCCCTGTTGACGTTTCCAAGGGAGGTGGCAGGATAAGGTGTTGCTGGGAGATGTGACAAGTCAGTTTTGGGGATTTGGAACTGAGGGAGTGCTGGCTTAAGGCTGCATATTTATATCCGTAAGAGGAGCCCGTGCAATTCTCTGCACTGTCAACTCGTGCTGAAAAATGGTTCTGGGCAGCTCTGCCTATGCACATAACTCCTACATTGTGCTTATGTAGCAGCAATATGTTTGGAGACTGAGAACAGCTGCTTTCTTCTCGCAGCTCAAGCCAAGAAAACTTTGCACTCTAGACTTTTTCTTGGTTCCAATATATGCTGTTTTGTGGTGCAGCTACGCTGCACTTATGTGGAATATCTGTACAAGATGATGGCTGAAACTGTAATTTAGGGACTACCTGTGAACCAGCTTGCCACAGATACAACATGCAAGTTAAGTGGCTTTGTCTATGTTCCAACTGGGGAACAAGTAAAAACCCAGAATAGATTAAAGTGCAGTAGAGATTTCAGATATTGTCACTATAAAAGGGGGAAAAAAAGATCATACTGAGTAAAATAGTCTTGAACTGAACTCGGGTGTTTTGCTTCCTTGTGGCAGGTGCAGGTTTTCTTTTCTCAAAATGGAATCTCTTCAGTTGACAGTCTAAGTTTGTTCATTTATTTTGTGAGATTCCCATACTCTGTAGAGACTCAAGCTATTAGAAAATGAATCTTAACAAATGAATTCATGAATCGAGTGACTTTTTTCCTCTTTCCCCTGTGTTTTCTAGGTTGATTTATATCAGTTACAAGTAAACACACTTCGAAGGTACAAAAGACACTTCAAGCTACAGACCAGACCAGGACTTAACAAAGCACAGCTTGTTGAAGTACGTATGGGTTTTGTTCCATAGCAGGAAGGGCAGCTTGCAGGGGTAGGTGGCTCTCTGGACAGTGGGATCCTTGCGTGAAGAGCGTAGGTAATCTGGGATTGGGGAGGACACGAGGGAGCTGCTCATCTGGCTTCCTTCATTGCTCACCACTTCAGCTAGGTAGGTCTGAAGAAGAAGTACCCTCCAGAGGAGGGAGCCTTAGAATCCAGGAGTGTGTGCTGCTCAAAACAACAAAAAATGTGGAACTGGAATGGTGAGATGAGTTGCTGCATGTCTCTGAATGTCATAGCAATGTGGAGTGACTGCTCATCAGTCACATGTTCACCTTAGATGTTCTACCAAAAACAGTTAGAAAGGGTGAGGTAGCAGTGGAATTCCAGTAGGAAAGAGACTTGGCTTTAAAAGCCAGTTAATGCAAACATGGATCTTTCTCTATAGGGAAAAGTATGGAAAAACCTTAAACAGATTTCTTATTACATTAGTATTTAATTAAATTAAATCTATTATCAGATTAAATTAAATCTATTATCAGAAAACAAGAAGTTCATGAATTAATTTTTTTAATCAATTTGGGTTTTTAAAAAGTATTTAAGTAGAGGAAGCACTTCCTTTACTGAGTATGAGTGCAGTTTTTAAGGGATCCTTCTGCACTGGGTAAGTGCAGTTTAAAGGATGCTGATGTAAATATGTGGGAGAACTGGCAATTCTTCCTTAAAATAACAACTGTGTTTCCCTGTTCCCACTTTTGGGTCGTGATGCACTCGGTTGTGCTTCTGTGCAGACATTTCTTTCATCTTGCCACTAATCAGTGTGAAATAAGGCCAAGAATCATCTTAGAAGGCCGGCTGAATTCCCAGTTATCCCAAGCACTTATGTGCCCTATGAGAGTTAGATGAGCAGTCCCGTTTCCTCACTTTCTCTTCCTAATCTTCATCTACCAAAGAAATCTGCTTTCTTAAAGTTAGCGGCCTATTCTGAAACTTCCCGAATGCCAGCAGTGACTCGAGAGCTCTTCAGAGGCTGTCAGACTGTAGCTGTTGCCTCCAACAGTTTTTGTTTTGTTTTTTTCATCATTGGCAGCTCTGGCATGAAGAGCTACATGGTCAGTAATAATTCCTGAAGGTTTCTATATAGGGTCATCCTGGTTTCTAAACACGGCTCCACACAGACCCCTCAAACTGAGCAATGAGCAGTAGCCCCTCATTTCTATACTGTAGTTCTGTTCGTATTCTCTGGTAACTACAAGAGAACGTGAGCTCTTATTCTCTACTGCTCACTTGTTTCGTATCTGACCTTTGCCTACATATATTTAATGACAGCCCTATCTTTGCTTTGAAACTTTCTGAAATTTTCCAGGGGTTTTTAGTTGGGAAACTAGGGTACAGTTTGGTGTATTTGGCTCGTAGGTGTCAATCAAAAGTTCCTGTTCTTTTGTGCAACACTTAAAAGTTATTGGGGCAAGATAGTGTATGTGTGCTTATATTTTCTTTTTTTTTTCTGATGAACATTTTAAAACCTCTGTAATATGATTTAAATCTGAATCTTCAGCATGTAAAAGTGATTATTTAATTTCCTTGCATTCTTCCTTTGTAGATAATCGGCTGCCATTTTAGGACAATTCCAGTGAATGAAAAGGACACCTTAACATATTTCATCTACTCGGTGAAGAATGACAAGAACAAACCAGATCTAAAGATGGATAGTGGGGTTCATTAGTCTGAAAAGGTTGGGACTGAGACTCAGGCTCCAGATCAAAAGACTGAGGGTTTTTGTTGATATGCAAAAGCTTTCTTTGTACCTTTTTCTCCCAGAGAACTGTCTCTTATTTTTCATAATCTTGATGATTTATTTGAAAGCCACCTCCCCTGAAACAATTTCCTCAGCAAAAGTATTTTAAATAAATGTCACTGATATTGTTGCTCAACTGGGTGTGTCTAACTTATTCAGTGAGTTACTTGTAACTAATAGCAAAGCTTTGACTCCTTATGTAATGATGTTAAAATATTTTTCAATTAAAGTATGCCAAGGATACGTTTATGAATGTACTTAGTCTCATGGGGCAGTGCTGCTTTAAAAAGGAAGCTGTGGCAGGGTTGACAATAGATTCCCAGCTCTCCAAGGTAAGGCTGGCTGTAAGCAGTGGTTCCCCTTGCTAGCTGAGCAGAAATGTCTGAATATTCCTTTTATTTTTTTTTTCTTATTCCTCTTTGGGAGAAAGAATTAATGGGAGCTTTTCTAACTTGTTTGTTCTATCTAATATATGGTATCTCATATTTTATCTTGTTGGGACCTGTGCTTCCAGACATTGAGGCCTTCCTGCTCTTTATTTTGAAAGAAAAACATACAGCTCTTGGAATTTCAAGATGCAAGTGTGAGTTAAAAGCCATATACTGTGCAGAGAGAGCCCTCCACTGAGGAGGAAACGCTGCAGTTGCCGGCTGTTCATCGGCATTGGCTGTTGCTCAGACCACATCTTGGTGAAACCTGCAGTGTGGGTGAGGCTTTTGTGTGTGAGTCCTTGTGTTTTCACTGAGTGTGTCTGAGTGTGCGGTGTCTGCAGGGATTTTGCTCGCCCTCCTTGGCTCCAAGCTGTGCACACAGGTTGGCACGGAGAGGAGGGAAGGTCTCCAAGGAGGGAAGGACGCAGCTTCAGCACGCTCAACTGTCGTGTTACACCTAGGCTTATCAGAAGATGCTTAAAAGGTGGTGGTTGTTGTTTTTTCTTAATGTAGAGAAACTAGGAAGGTGGTATTTTTGTATTCTCATTAACTAGATGTTGATCTAACAACTCTTGAGAACTACTTGGAGATAACAGAGGCGCTGGGTTTTTGTTTCTGTGCCCAGGACTGCACGATGAGGAACCCCAGACTCAAAGGGGCTGCCTTCCCGGCAGCTATCGGTGGCCTAGCTGCAGCATCTCATGTAATTCCACATTGGAGTTCTGTGCTGCTGGCCTATGTTCAAGCCAGTTAACGATACCTGGCTAGTGGGAGCTAAAACTGATACTCCTTTGAGGAAACGTTTTGGTTTCCATTTCACCACGGTGACTGTAAAGCTGTCTGAAGGTAACAAACTGGGCTAGTTACAGGAGCAGCCGGGGAACCCAGCAATGAATGGGATGTCCAAAAGATAAAGACCTTTCCGTCAGCAGAGTGCATGGCAGGGATGGATGCTCTCACCTCAGCACTGCAGGGCCTCAAGCAGCAGCCTTGGAGATGGGGAGAAGCAAAAGCTTCTGCAGGAAATAAGGCTTAAAACAGCAGCCGTGCTGACCCAATCCTCCACGTGAAAACTGGCACTTTTTTCCCTGTGGGTTATGGATTTTCCCTAAACAGTAATAGCAGAAGGGAAGTAGTTGAAAACTACCCAATAACTTCACAACCCCGTTGGGCTCCTGCCTTCGTTTTTGCTACTTCTGCTCTGGGAAGAGGTGAGCGGCAGAAGCACGTGCACAGCGTGAGTCATGGAGAAACTCCATGGCAGGGCCAGCAAAAGCGGCAGGCCCTGATGACTGCCAGGAGCTGAGAGGGGACTTTCCACAAAAGTGGATGCCATATGCTCTGTTACAGCTCCAACTTGGGGTATTTGGGCTGTTGGCTGCCAGATTTCCATCCCCCAGCCTGCCAGCTCATTTTCTTATTTTTTGGTAGCAAGCCTGAATGACTCAGGAATAATTACACAAACTAGGCTTTAAAAAGCTCGGAGGCACAAACGGTTTAACAGAGAGTCACCCAAAAACTACTTGGTAAAAATAGTACACATGGATTCACTTGAAACATTTATTATTAGTCATGTATAATCAAAACAAAACCCACTATCCAGCCCTCATTTGCCAAAAGATGAAAAACAGTCCTTTTTATGTTTCATACTCTCTGTGAAGTAAAACTCTGGTAAATTAGTAGTAGCAGTACTCATGGGTTGAGCTTGTAAGATTTAGATGCATAATGCTTTACACTGAGAAAAAAAAGACTAGAAATAGTCAAAATATTGGTGAAAGTAAAATTGTGGTAAACAGTTTCATTGGTATTACATGTTTTCCATGGGACTTGGCAGCTCAAGATTTTTTGTATGTCAGGCATAAGGTAGCTTGCTCTTTGTAAGTCTGGCGTGTTCAGGTGGTTCTTGTTAACTTATATGCAAAATCTGGCGTTTTTTCCTTGCTTTATCCTCAGCGTTGGCAAATGTTGAGAGGTAACTGCACGTCAGCAGGCTGGGCTATGATGATTCTTTATGCTTAGGGTGGCTTTTTAAATATTTTTAGTTACCTTCTGGTCTTCTTATTGCTAGCTATATTTCTACGAGACTACTCTAAACACAAAGCCAGTGTTTTAATTCTCAGGTGCTGTATTGCAAACAAAGCTTGATCCCAAAGCGTCTTAAGTGGTGGGGATTTTTTGTCTGTTTGTTTATTCTTTGTTTAATATTGACTTAACAGACCTGGCATCAGTCCTACCCTCTTCAAAACATGTATGCTCTAGCAGCTCTCCCAGTAGGAAAGTGATATTAAGCGTAGCCATTTTAACTAAGATCTTATACGTTTTCTTGTTATGCAGGTGACCAGTTAGACACAGTTATGACCTGGGTATGCTCCAGTCACTGTCAGCTGGAGCCTTGCCTTTTTTTTCCAGTGGAACTTTCAAAATACAAGTAGTGTAAGTTGCCCTTTTTTTTTTTTCTTTCCCCTTAAAAGATGCTTAAATAGAACATAAGTAGCTACTTACAGAAGTGCCAGGTATCAAGTAACTTCAACTTAAAACAACATTAACTGTGTAACAGCAACAAAGCAACAGGAAGCGGCATTAAGGAAGACTGGTACAAGGAGTCATGTTATTGAGCACATTTATGCAGCAGGTTGCTACCAGGGTCACTTTCCTAACCACATTAAATATTTAGCTTGAAGTTCCTGTGTCACAACTGCCTGGGAATGTGGCTCTTATTTAAAAAGAGATGGGCTTTTTGCTGGGAGAAGTTTATTAGGACAATGAGGAGCCTTGTACCAAGTTGCAAAGTAGTATGGAAATTAAGGAAGGCAGCAAGTTTGAAAGGAAGACTCTACCACTTGTATTTTTAAGATTCATTAAAGATATACAGTGTAAGAAGAGATGCTCATAGCAGTTAGAGGAAGCGTTTGTTACTGCTGTTTCTTCATTTTTTTTCTTTTAAAGCACTGTTCAGAAATGGAAGGCTGACGTGCCTGCTGTCTTCGCCGGGGGCTTAGTGTCAATCACTGTTGCAGGGGATCAGAAAAGAGATCTTTGGTCCAAAGAAAATATTTCTGAAAGACATGAGCAGATATTTAAGTAATTAGCTTATTATTTTATCAGAGCTTTAACAAGACAAGCGTTTGCAACTGCTGTCTTTTGAGGAGGCGAGGAAAAGATAGTGGGGTGTTTTTTGTTGGTTTGTGGGGTTTTTCTTTGGTAGGGTGTATGTGGGATTATTGTGTCTGCAGGAAATTCTTTCAGTAGGTTGGATGCAACTCCTGGTCTATATGAAGATACTGATGATATGCATTATATGATGATATGTATACCTGCCTCTGCTCTGGAAGTGACAGCAAAACTTTCATTGACTGACTTGTGTACCAGGAGCTCTGGTAATTTTATTTTGAGAAGGTAAATTTATCAAATATGTGATATTACCAAAAACAAAAAAGGGAGTAGTATGTGTAAATATAGTTTAATGCAATTCTTCCTGGGATGATCTACCACGTCAGCCTTCTGTGCCTCTAGATGAGTGAAGGTATTTGCATCAGAATAAGAGGATTTCAGTGAGTGTTTGAAGCTCAAAGGCTGACTGCTGGAAGATAGAGTGTGACTCAAGGTGAGGTCACCACATGAGCTGATGAAGACCTTTCTTAGGGAAGAAAGAAGCAGGAAAAAGTATTTAAAACTTGTTCTCAGGTTAAATATGGCCTGCCAAAATGTAGTCAAAATAATTTTTAACTTTAGTATTTGTTCCTGCTTCATTCAAATCCAATGTCCTGGCCTGTTGGTCCTTGGTGAGCACTGAAAAATCACCTTTTATTACATTTTAGGGGAGCTGAGAAGCTTGGTTGGTAAGAGGGGTGTTAATGTTTCATGGCCACTGTCACTTGCTGGCATTATATAGGTAAGCAAAATTCATTACTTTTGCTTCTGAAGTGTTGTATCGATCTTGTAATCTAAATTTCCTGAGGAAAATATTTGGCTGAAAAGCTGAATGAGATGATACCTTATAGTGTATTGAATTATTTCAAGCCGGTAAGTCATAGGGTGCCGATGTTTATTAACTCAGCACTGAATGTGTTGAAACGTACATTCTTTCTCTAAAGCAACAAAACCCACATTCCACCAAAATTCCTCTGTGCTGCTCTGTCAGCGCAGTGTCAGCAAGGCAGGCGAGTGCCAGGGGTTCCTGGGTTAAATCTTCCCTTTCTTGCAGGCATTTTCTGGACTTATTTCTTTCCCTTCTCTTCCCCCTCACCCCACTTTCTTTCCTATCTAAAACTGCTTTCTTCACAGAATTGCTTATTCAACCAGCATGTCTGCTGACTGCCTTAGAATAGCAAAATCCCTCTTTATTGTGTAGCAGAAACCTGAAGAGATGAAGGCTCCTGGAAACATCTAAATTGCCAAGTGCTTCTCATAAGGAATATTGTAGATCTAACATTTGGTGTAAATCAGTTATCAACAGAAGACAAAAATTGAGTGATCTCAATATTTTCCCTTAATACGATGTGTAGACTTCAAATATGCTAAGGAAGTACTAGGTGAGCTGCCAAAAACCCAACATTTTAAAACTGGCTGTATCTTGATATAATCCCAGACCTCCTGAAATGATTGATTTCCTTAAAACGCTACCTCATCCCTCAGGTGCTGACTGTGAAGTAATGGTGTTACATGGGGCTTGCCTGGTGTGAACAGGAGGGGAAAAGCAGTCTTACTTTGGGCAGCAGAGCAACTCACTGGGGCTGCAGTAGCAGATGGTGTCGCAGCCCTTCCCTTCCCAGAAGTGATCCTGCAGGCTCTCATGGACCGGCCGGAGAGCGGCCACCGCTTGGGGGACGCTGTGGCAGCCATGGCCCCCGAGGGCCCTCTTGGAGCAGGAGAGGCGGGAGGCCGGTGCAGTGCGGGCGCCTGTGAGCGCGCTCAGTAGCAACGACAGGGCCAAGACCACCTTCATGCTCACCGGGATCCCCGCTCAGATGGGCTGAAGAGATAGGAGGAGTATGAGCAAATAGCATAGCTCTCCAACAGACCAATTCACCCAATTTACTTCCATGTGTACCTTCTTTCCCGCAAACTTCTGGAGATTTGAGACTACATTGACTTTCTCAGCAACCCCAGAAGAAGATTTTCTCCTCATCACCACTAAACATTACCACTGAGATGATATTCATTGCTCTCTATACCAACCTCATCCTTTTCTTGGGAACCAAGGCTTCTGTTGATGGCAATTTTCATGTTTGTTTGGCCTCTCACCTTGAGAGAATTGTTTTGAGCTAGCCGTGTTCTCCCCACAGTGTAAATGAATGTATTAAATGCCACCAAAGCAGGCAAAATGCTCCGATGTTTCACTACCTTCCTGGTGATTCATACTTTTCAAACAAGAGTGGCTTACATAAAGATTAGTAGTATCTTTCCCCTTAAAACTTATGGGAAACCTGTCTGCTGCTTGAACTTGTGACTGATTCTTCAAGTTGCTTGGAGTGTGGGGCACAGCAAAGGAAGCTGCTCTTCATCCTGATGGCACTATGGAGTTGATCCTGCATTAGGGGCTAGTTTCTGCCCTTTCCTGGGAGGCTGCAGAATAGACTACTCTAGACTAACCTGAAAATAACAAGGAATAAAGCAGTGTCCCATCAAAGACTGTCGGGTGCAAAGATTAGACAATAGGTCCGTTCTCTAGAACGAAACTCAAGCATCCTTGATATAGAAATCGTAATGCCTGTAAACAGAGTCTCACTTGTATTATTTGGTAAAACTCTTGAGAGTTTTATCCTTCACCCTTGACAAACACCCAAGAAGCTATTACATGTATAAATTTACTGTATGTTGTGGTAGTTTTTTCCCCACAGGTAGTTACATCACCAACATACCTATCTTGTTGATCTTCTATTTCTTCAGCCAATGAATGAAAATACGGAGATTATAACCAAGGAAACCTGGTAATTTGGACTTACATAATGAATAAAATACTACACCTGGATGCCTTTTTGATTATATTTTCCTAGGTTCTTGTGCAGAGTTGTGTTTTAGAACACAGGTAGCCAAGTAAAATATTAAAGTGTCTAATATATTAAGGAATATAAAAATAAGGTCTTGTGTCTTTTCTAACTTCTGTCATAGAGGCAATACTCATTGAATGATTTCTTCTAGTTTCCATGAACTTGTGTGTGAGCTTTTGAGTAGGAGAGTCCTATAAACTACTGCTAATGGAGCCTTGGGGATCTATTCTTTAATTACTTTAGAGGGCAGTATTAAATAACATACTGTCTTTATTAGTTTTAGACCTCAAAACTACTTCTCAAATAAAGTAAACATTGTTCTAACTTTGCCCAATGCTGTTTTTTAGACTCCAGTAAAGGATCGGTATTATTATAATAATGGGTTTTTTTTTGTAGGATTGTAAACACTGTGCAGTTATGAGGATTTTACTCCAAAAAGTCTAATGCCCAAAGAGAACAGGTTTGTCTATGCTATACCTTGTTGAATGCCAATACCAAGCATATTTTTTCTATGTATTTTCAGGAAATTGAATAAATTATTTAATCCTTCATGGAAGAAGAGTTTGATGAATGTTAAATTTATGAAGTGAGGTTTCTATGCCTTTGCAGGATAAAGATGTCTGTGATATCTTTTCCTCATGCGTATTTGTTATTTCTGATATTTCAAATTAGCTTCCTTTGGTTAGAGCTAGTTGGGATGCTAATCTGAATCTGTTGCCATCTGCCTATCTTCTCAGTGTGATCACAGGAACATGTTCTGTTGTGAAAATAGTCAGATTTTGTCTGTAGGCTGTCAAAGTCACAGCATGCATAAATCTATAGTTTAAAGCAATTCACTGTTTGCCTTAGTTGTTACTGCAGTACAACCTCAGGTGATTTGACATGGATAACAGACAGCCTCAGCATTAACAGAGCAAGTTCTGAGCTATGGGCAGGTCACAAGACGGGGACCAACAGGTCAGTTACTTGTTCGATAGTGCTGGTGTTCAGAACACTATTGTTTTCTTTCTACTTAAATATTTCTGTCTTTCTGTGCCTGCAGATGCTAACGTAAAGGAAACTTTTGGTCAAAAACCTTTTCACAAAGTCATCGTTCTACTGCAAGAAAATGATGCCTATTTGCAGATGAAAGATTCCCAAGCAGCTCAAATGTTATCACTGATCCTGTGCAGGTAGTTTATAAACTGTGCAGCCCTTCCAGACATGGCATACCCCTTCTGGCAAACTACTGTGG
Source organism: Nothura maculosa (assembly GCA_032353885.1). Lineage (NCBI taxonomy): Eukaryota > Metazoa > Chordata > Aves > Tinamiformes > Tinamidae > Nothura > Nothura maculosa. The sequence continues at coordinate 951,188 of JAUBOD010001020.1, forward strand.
TTCTTTTCCCTGAATATGACTTCACAGCTGATGGGATGTTACTTAATGCATAGGTAAATAACAGAGTGAGTAAATGCATGCTTATTTAAATGCATTAAAACTGTAAAAGACACTATATGCTTTCATGTAACACAGAAAAAAGTCTTTTCTTGAGGAACAAACCAGAAAAACTTGATGGGGAAAAAAAATCCACTAAAATAACTCAAAGAATTATTGCTGGGAAATGCGCTCTGTCATTTGTTAATTTTTAAAAAGCTTTCTGGTGAGGTAGCAATCCAGCCTAACCAGGCTGCTTGATCAAGACTGTACTGTTTCAAACTCTTAACCAGGAATAAAGCAATCTAAAAATATCTAAAAGGAACCCCCAGCATTTGCATAAGGCCTTTTTGTTGAATTACCTGTTTATTTTGACATGGTACAAGTGAAGTTCTGAGAACAAGTTCAGCTAGGAAAAATTAGTGCTTTGAAACAAGAGTTATGCCCAAAGGAAAACAGGTAGTTGCAGGATATGCCCTGCTGTGTCAGCAATCACTACCATCCCTGTTCACTCAGCTGAGAGTTTTTGAATTGTTCTGCCAGGCAATTTGGCACCATGTAGTCTTTGGATATGCTAGATGCAAGGGAGGTCTGAAAAGGACCAAAAAGAAAGCTGAAAAACCCAAGTTTCAGCCTCCACAGCCAAGAACAACAAGGCAGCGTTTCTTGAGTTGCACTCTTTAAAGGTCAAAAGATACGGATAGGACCTCAGGTGTTAGAAGCCAGATACAGAAACAGAGCAAACAGTAAGAAATAACAGTGTATATTTTGGCATTTGTAGAGATTCTGGTTCTTTGGGAGGAAAAGAGAAATGTTTACAACAGCTTATCAATCATTAAACATACAATTTAGTGTTATTAAGCAATCTGTGTACTTTTAGTTGCCTATGCTTGAAAGCAAGGGATAGTTTGCTCTAATTGATATCCTTTCAGTGTATGGCCTTTTCCAGTCAGTTCAGTGACATGCGCTGTGTAAACAAGCTGGCTAATTACACTTAAAGAGGTGAAACAAACTTCATATATTTTTGTTTTCTTAATGTGCATTGAGATAAAAATAACTATTCAACATAGAATGCCTTTTCTATCACTTATTATTCATATGTCAAGCTTTCATTTCAGGAACACCTGCAAAAAAGCTGAGCTCAACTCTTATCTATTTATACATGTTGGTGCATTATAGTTAGCTTTTATTAATGCATTCATAAGGAATGATTGCACGAGAGCTACATAATTGTGATATTACGAAGAAGCGTTTTTTTTCGCATTTAAGAAAAAAATGCCTCAAATCTGTTTTGCTTTAACAGTTTGTGCATTGTAAGGACAGCAGCTATTCCAGTGAGGATGAATACCGTGAATTACTGCATTGTAATTACTGTCAATGCTATGATTCTTTCCAGGATTTGAGTTCTCATTAAAACCCATTTAATTTTCTTAAAGACAGCGATTTATTGTCAACACACCTCTCCCTGCACTCATCCCATCTCACAATAATGCTGAGTGCAGGAAAGTTATACAGCATGTTTAATGATCAAGAGCTCTAACATCAACTTTGTGAAGAGATAGTGAAAGACTCATATTTGGCTGGATTATATCCACACGTCTGTCTTGTATAACATCTTCTGCCTACGATGCATCTGCTTCTCCCAAACAGCCTCCTGCACGTTCCCACATGTATATGTCAGTCTCTCCTCTGTAATTAGCATGAGAAGAACAAGGGCACAAGGATAACTTCAGGAGCAAGACATACCTTTCTCTTCGGCTTGACTCGTCTCACTATCTTGGTAGATGCCTCTCTAGAGGTGCTCAGGGAGAGCTAGGGCTGGAGAAGATGAGAAGAGGGAGGGCTGAGGGGAGATGCTGCACAGACACCCCTTTGTTTGCCCTGACTTCTGCGGGTGATGGACATGCTCCTTCCTCCAGTGAGGGGCTGGGGATGGGCTGCAAGAACTGCCCCTTTTGGTCACAGCCAGCCTAGACAGGGGAAAGGAAAGATCTGATCCTTTCCGTCAGAAAGCGATGAGTCCACCCAGCACTCAAGAGAGGATATCTCATCAGATCAAAGCACTGAATACAGAAATGGAGGACATGAAAACACCCGTCATGGGATTATTCTACCGTGGATCGGGAAATGACTTTGGGAGGGCAGCAGCAAGGAGTCAGGCTGCCAGGAGGATGTAGCTGTTGGACGAATGTGCTCTTTTGCATTGAGCAGGAAGAAGCGACTTAACCAACGAGCTCCTGCAGTAGTTGAATCCCTGACTTTGGGCATCTGGTTCATTTTTTGAACCTGAAATAATCAACAAAAGGTAACTATTTAACCAGATCTCTGGTACAATATGCTATACTAAGCCATGCATTCAGTTCATTACTGCTGAAGGATTTAATCAAAAAGTAAAACAGTATGTTAGGCAGTATTTCAAAGATTTTTTTTTTTCCTCTAGATTAGTACAGCCAATCAAATACTTTAGTATACTAAAACATCTATTCTTGGTGCTTGAATGGAGTTGAGGTATAATGTGTTAATGAGAAAACAGGCTTGGAGGGAAAGCATGGGACATGGGTCATCATCCTCACGTTACTGTTCAGACTCTGCTCTGGTTCCCTTATCTCTGTGGCAGCTGAAGGGAAGTGAGAAGATGTCTGCATTAGTATGGAGGATTCGTTTGAGTCTTCTATGCCACTGTTTATTACCTGTTATTAAGAGATTGGGTAGCACAATAGTTCTACACAACATTACTTTCTGTGTATTTTTAGGTGCTGTTTATTTCTAGGAGCAGTTGTTTTAGGAGTCCCCAAACTCTTCTGCTACCCCTCAGGAATTTCTGACTTCCTGTGCTTGCTGTTTCCTCACTTTTTTCTGAGGGCTGCAGTCATGCTTTGCAAAGTACGAGTCGAAGTACTGGGCTGATCAAATGCATCTTTTGGTGTACGTCATCAGATAAATTGTACTGCCATGGATCCAATATTTAAGACTCTATTGGCATTTTTCACAGCTGCAGCTGCTTTTCCATTAATGCGGAGAGGATGTGGTGTACTCAGAGCCTGCTGATGCTATGAACCGTCAATTCTAGACATGCCAAGTGAGTTGATGCTGTGTGTGTATAAAGTCTAGTATTTCACGCTGGCAAATGAAACTGAATATCCTATAAAAACACAACTGTAATTTAAGAAACCATTTCCCAGTTACCATCTGTCACAGACATTTGTGGTCTGATACAGAGAAGTCCATGCTTGGTCTGATTCTTCCTTAAATCATAATATTATGGGGTTTTATTTTTTTGCATGTGGACTTTTTTTTCGCCTTCTTACCCAGCCAGGATTTAGGATTCTGCAGCAAGACTGCAAGGTTTGTCTGGTGCTTGGGCTCTTTACTGCTTTTCCACTAAAGATACTGCAGGGGAGACTTAGAGCATGACCAGAGTGACTAGGTGACCAGAATGAGGACCCACAGCATGATGGTGCAGGTGGTGTCTCCTCAATCCTGCCAATGAGGGGGAAAGGCCAGAGGAGTGAATCAGACTGAATTTTGCTGCATCTGGCAAGGGATGTCAAGGGCAAGGAGAAAGGTTTCTAGAGATTTATATTAGCATCTAAAGGAAGAGCAGGGAAGTGATCTGCTGCTGAATGGGACAGGCATAACCTGCTGTTTCTGCCACTTAGTTCTGATGGTGGCAATGCTCTTTGTAAATGCAGCCTTGCATTTCTCCAGTTTGGTTGAATACAAAAAAAATCTGGCCAGTGTTTGTTTGAAAACAACATTCTGCAGGTCAAATCCCGGTGGTTATCACAGTATCTTCAAGATCGGAAGGGACCTCTAGAGATCATGTGGTCCAACCTTCCCGCTCCAGCAGGCACCTAGAGCAGGTGGCACAGGGCGGCA
>JAUBOD010001020.1:984192-994785 GCA_032353885.1 Nothura maculosa
CGCCACTGCTCTGACAGTCTCCAGGGCAACTATGAGGCAATTGGGGAAATACAGCTTGTTTTGGGTGTTAACAGGTCACCTGGCCTTGAGACTATGTCTGCTGAGCGAGTATGGGCGAGTGGCAGGCCTGGGCGCTTTCCTTGCAGCAGCATGGAGCCACTGAGCTCTCAGGAAGGATTTGGCATTACAGGGCTACACGTTGGCCATGCACTTGTGTGGGTAAAACCTGCTTTCCTGGTGTCCTTTCTGATGCCTTTTGTGGCCTTTGGAAGTGCTGCGCTTCTCGCCCGCGTCCGCAGCCTCATGCGGTAGCACGGTGAGGGATGTGCCTGACATCTGCCACACGTCAGGCTCGGGCGGAGAGCGTGCGCGGCAGATTGGAACCCTCTTTAGGCCTAATGCACATGTATTTCATTTAAAAGACTGCCAAAGAAAAAAAGAAGAGAGAGGAGAGAGAGAAATAAATCAACACGATCTTACCCTCACTTTTTAATTAGCTCGTATTGTATTCATAGCCCATTTTCACTTCATCATTTATAACTGTCAGTTCACTTCTCCCCCTTTCCCCTTTAATTAAAATTATATAAGACAAATCAGAGAGAGGCGAGGGTGCCTGACTTCCAGGCTCGGAGACCGAGGGCTTGCCTTCTCCATAGGTCAAGTACAGTGTAGGCAGCTGCAATGAAAGCTGATCCTGGCAAACCTGCCACAAGGCCCAGCTTAGGGAAAAGGCAAGGTAAAGCCATCTCCTCCCCAGCTCGCTGCTGCCTTTCTCCAGCCATCAGCATCTGTCCAGAGGGATAAGAGCTTCAGGGATACATTGACAGAGAAGGGGATGGGGTCCTTGGAGGATGCTGAGGCCATCAGGCTTCAGTTATTCACTATTGATTTTAATTTCATTGCTCTTAGAGAAAGTTTAGCACTTTGACTCTAAAAAGCAAAGGAATGGTAATCGTTTTGGAGAAGTAAACTTTGGCACTGGGTGCCTTTTGCAGTTTGCAGGGGATTTTTTTGTGCCTTCTGCACTGGCATAATCAGTCCCCTGTTCAGGTGCATATTCCTCTTCAGGAAGGACATATAAGCATGTGTTTAAGACCTATGAAATCACCAGCCTTTTTTTTTTTTTTTTACTTTCCCTAAATCAACAGGACTTAAGCATGTGCTCAAAGTGCTTTTTCCGAATCGGGGCCTTAAAGAGCTGAGTTAGCTTATCCACCTTCCTCTTTAAAAGATGGATGTGGAAAATTTCCCAGATTATACATCTGCTCTTCCAATTTACATTAGGGAGGGTAAGGCTGACTAGAGGAGGAGCAAAAAAAAAAAAAAAAAAAAAAAAAAAAAAAGAAAAAAACAAGGGGAGTGGGTGGGAAGGAAAGTAAAACCAGTGCTCAGAGCTGGCAGCCTGGCAAAATGGCAAAAGGCAAGCGGAGCAGCTGCGGGCCAGACTCGGAGGGCTGCTCCGCGCGCCGTACGGGGACATCTGCGCGCCAGGCTCGCTCCAGGTGCTCTGCTCAGGGCAGGAGGAGGGAAACCTGGAAACCTGCTCGCGCTCAACAACGCGCTTGTTTCTCAGCCCCCTCTTGCTGTTTGGTCTCCACCTGATGATGGTCCTTGCGTCTTTGCCGACAGTCTGCTGCAGCGGCGGTGCCAGCAAGGAAGGACGTGGTGGTTTCAAGGAGGCTTCTGGCTTGGTTTGGTTCTTGTGTCTGGCACCGTGTGTTACCAGAGCAAGGAAACACAAAGCACAGGAGAAGTGCCAGATCCAGCAAATTGAAGATGTGTCACTTGGAGCATCCCTTAGACATGATGATGATAACCACAATAATAGTAATAATAATTACTATTAATTATTATTATTACTCTATATACAATGGCTAGGGAGCCCTTGTACAAGGACTAGGGAGCCCTGCTACAGCTGCGACCAGCTCTCGCTCCAGTACATGTCTTACCAGCACAGTTGGCTCCAGCTTCTGAAGAACATAGCGTGGACCCAGCTTTCACTCCTCAGCTTTCATCAGAGCCTGCTGCTTCTCCCAGGCAGTGCCTGTGAAAGTTTTCCTGCTTTACTCTCCCTGCATGGTCCCTCTCCATGCCTGGAATGATTTCTCTGAAGGCTGTGGCCAAGATTTCCCTGGACACTCCTTGCATCGCAGCCAGCCTGGGTTCATTGCAGGCCCATTGGGGTGAAATTCAGTGGTATGGATAGGCCTGACAGTCTCATGACTTCCCTAACCTTAAACTTGGAGTATTTATGAGCCTTATCTTGGCCATTAGACCATTCTTTCCTTTCTGTGCTTGTTCCTCACTTCCTCTCTTGGAGGTTTAAAACTTTATCTGGACCTAGGCTGTTCCTCACATCACATACTCTTGCTTTGATTTCAGATGTGGGAGGGAAGTTATTTAAAAATAGGCTCTATGGTGGAGAGCACTCTGGTAATGAGGCACGGAGCGAGCCCTCGTCCTACAGCTGTGGCTCTGAGGGAGGTCAGGATGGTTTCGCTTCTGAGGAAGAGAAGAAAATGGAGCTGTTTTTACTGACTGTCTGGTGAAAGCCAGATATCTCCTTGCATTAATTTATTTATATCATTGTGTTGCTTTGCTGTTTTGTCTGTCTTTCAGCGTGACGGCGCTCTGTGCTGCCAGCAGCAGCCTCCAAGGAGCAGCAGGAGCATCGCTCTGCCCAGCGTCATCGATCAAACCAGGGCTCAGATTGCCAGACCAACCTCTTGTTAAAAACAGTTATCTGAGGAACTCTCCCTGCCATTTTCTGCTCAAACTGGCCACGTTCTGGGGCTGCCTTCACTGGGAGGAATAAATCGCTAAAATCCATGTACACGTTTATCTCTGCATTTGCCATAGCAATGGTTTGCAGAGGAGCTGGCGCTTGAAGGTGATTTTTATACCTCGTGCAGGCCACCTGGGAGCACCTCAGCTCCTCTCCTATCCTGCCCTTCCCATCCGTGATAGAAACCTTAGCACTTTGTGATAAAAGACTGAAAAGCTCCCTAGAAGAGACATATTACTACTATTACTTTATAATAGTTTATATATCTATATAGTGTATTATTTATATAGTATATTATTATTATGTTCATATTAAAACTTATTTATTTATTTTTACACATGACATAACCAGGGAAGAATTGTTCCCAGAAAAAAGAGCAGAGGTGAGAGGAACATATGGTTATCTGTATGCCATTAACAATCCTTAGAGCCCCTTGTCCTCCCAAAACTCATAAAGAGTGATAGGAATGTTTTAAAAGTAACCTTTTTTTTTAATGTTTAAAGGGCTACTTTAATTAAATGAACATATCTTTTCTCTTAGATCATAGCTTCGGATCCCAATAGCTATGCTGGAAATTCAGGAGCATTTCAAACAATTAAAAAGAACCAACAAACAAGGGTTGTTGTTCTTTTATAGTTGGCAATATTTCGGGCTTCATATATTCTTCCAACTTAGATATTTAAAAACTCTTTCGTATCCTGGATCATTAATGGAAGCACTTGACTGGAGACCTTAAGACTTAAAAAGGATAATACACACACACACACACACACACACACACACACACACACACACATATATATATATATATGATATATATACAAAAACCTGTTAACTCATTTTTTCTTTTTTCTTTCTTTTCCTTTTCCTTTTCTTTTTTTCCCTTTCCCTTTCTCTTTTCCTTTCACTTTTCCTTCCTGTTTCCCTCTTCCTTCTCCTTCCCCTTCTCCTTCTCCTCCTTCTTTCTTTTTTCCTCTTCTTTTTCTTTTTCGGTTTGCTCTACAGTGCAGGATCTTTATAAAAATAATTGTGTTATGTGCCAAAGTGGTACTCTCATATAAGTACTAAATAGCACAAACAAACTTACCTTTTTTGATGTTGCATCTATATTTCAATCCCCAGAATAGAGGCAGCAATGCACAAGGAAGGTCCCATCACCCAAACTTCTTCTTCATAGGATCTCTTTGGCTTTGATTTAAGGCAGGAAAAGCTGGTAAGAGTTGCGAAGTTCAAAGTGCCCCAGCTCACACTTTCCTTTGACATTCCCAGCAGCTGCTCCCCCAGCTCCAAGTTTATTTTAAATCAACTACAGAGTTTGAGGAGATGCTGGTTGCTGTTACATGAGAGTAATGTAGCCAACTCAGATGAGATGCAGAAAAAGTTGGAAATCTTATCAAAAGTCTGTGTGATTGTGAGTGTCGTTCACACAGCTACGGCGAGAGATATAATCAGATAACCTGAACTTTATTCAATGGTCCTGAAGGTATTAATTTTCCTTTCTCCCACAGGGGTCACTATGAGGGCATTTCTTTCCATTGGGACCGTTGAGATGTGTGACATGAGGAATTGATCCCCATGTTTCAGACGGTAACACAGAGCAGTGCCATTTGCATAAGTATCCCTGTGTTTTGACTAATTTTAACTTGTCAAAATGGAGCTTTTTACTGTGAAACGTATGTAGATGCTGGACACCACATTTCAACGGGCTTCCTTAACCTATCTGGCTTTCTCGTTTTTTTGCAACATATGGTCAGGAAAATGAAATGCAGAACATGGAAAAATTGTTGATATTTCTCAGGTGACAAGCAAAAAGTAAGAGGAAGAGGCCTGTCAAGAAGGGTCTCCTTGCTGGGTTAATTTTGGTGAAACATCCTTCTGCTGTTTTTAGCCTGTGCTGGTCTGCTGACTTCCTTACCGCTGTTTAAAGCCTGGCTTAGCCCAGCACGATTTTTAAAATATGATATCCACTTTTTAATAGCTTTGCTTAATAATATTTTTTTTTTTACTAAGAGGACCAGAGATCTCTGATTGAAGACACTAGGGGATTAAAAATGCATGTGTCACCAAAGTATCTTCCTCTCTGTATGTGTCCTCCTTCATCAAGAAAGGCTTACTAAAAACATAAGCACAGCCATTCTCTGTGTTTGCAGAAGGAACTTATTTATAAAAATCAGGCTGCTGCTAATATCTGGTTCCCAAACTACAACCCCAAATTGGGTCTATAATTCTCTGCAAGTTACTGACTGTGTTCAGGTTTATTTGCAACCATGAGCTTGGGTGCAAGCCAGAAATCCCCCCATGCAGTGGCAGCAGTTGCATCCGCTGCCGCTTTCTTCCAGCATTGCACAAAGCTCCCTAATCCCGGGAACGTGTTCCCAATTTGATCGTATTTACATACACGTCTGTAGCCTGAGAATACCAATCCTCCTCTCCATCACATTTCCACACCCTGCTAAGGTTTGGTTGGTTTGGATAATGTCACTGCTTTTGTGACGGGAGAATTTGGCTTCCTGCAAACTTTTGGAATTTGACTTCTTCCTTTATAAACCCAAAAGCTTTTTTATTTCTCTCTTTCCTTTTCTCTCCTTTGTTGTTCTCTTCTCAGCCTGCTAAGATGCATGCTGCCCACCCTTAGACCTGCTGCATTTAGTTTAGATGTGCCCCACGAGCCCTTGTGTGGCGTTTGAAGTGGGCATGAGCCATGTCCTCTATTTCGGTGAAATAGAGGATTATAAAAAAGGTATTGTCAATCTTTGACATTAAGAACTAACATATTAAACTGCACTATTTCATGAATAGGTGAAGCAGAAAGTCGTAGTTTTCCCAGCTCAGCAGAAGCCATCCTGCTGCTCTGGTTGAAGAGATCTGTTGCATTAATTTACCAAAAACCTCCACTTGCTTCAGTTGAAATAACACTTATAAAGCAATAAATGTTTAGTTTAAAAGGAGGTTAATGAGCAAAGTTTATTACTTACTGGAAAATCATTGAAATTCAAAGCTGCATATATTTACATAAAGTATGTGGCATCTGAAATAAATCTAAAGAATTTTGTTATTAATTTCCTGTGTTGTTTACATGTGTTAGAGCTCTGTTTATTCCAGAAGAATCACTCACCAGGAATGATAAAAATCAAAGTGCAAAATGGTTTATTTTTCTCAGTAAATTATTAATAAGAACATAATTTTTTAGTGTTAGAAAGATGATACGCAGGAGGCATTTTTCTTCAAGTATATACACAATAAGATAGAAAATATAGCAAAGGGCTGAGCAGTTATTAAATAAGAAAAAGTATGCCCTTTTTTCAATCTTGTATTTTTTTCCTATTAATTCCAAAAGATGTTGAATAAGTTGCAGCATGGAGCAATATTTATTGCATGTTTCATTAACCAAATACTTATACAATGAAGTGATAATTTACATCACAAAAATATTGAAGGTTCCCGTATATTTTCTCAAAAGGTTATTAATTAAAAAAAAAAATTAAAAGTTGCCTTAGTAAATGAAAAGCCACAGAGTTTACAAGGTCTCCTTTAAAGCTGGAAGGGAATATGCAGCCTGATTTTTGGCAAGTTGCTCTGCGTTAAGGCAATTTCTTGTTCTTCACATTCAGTGTGAAAATCTTCCTCGTCGGCTGCCGAACATGGACGCGGTGCCTGGTTCCTGTTGCTCCAATGTGGGATGTCTCCAATTCCAGGCCCGTCATCCTCCGACGCTCGCGCTGCTGTGGGACATTGAGCGCTTCCTTAACAAGGGCTCTGCGCACGTGTCCATATGGATGTGTGTATATCTGTCCGCACATGCACACACTATAAATGAGCTAAACGTGTTACTAGGAGACATCAGGAAAACCACAACCAAACAAAGAGTCCAATATGGTGAAAAAAAAAAAAGAAAAAGCTATTTAAATATCCCAGCACTCAGTCTATTATGCATGGGAATAAATAATATTGCAGTTTGCTCTTTCCCTGAAGGTATTCATAGGATGTTCTGTCCTTACTAGACAGAAAGACCAATGAGATCTTTCCTGTTTCGGACAGCAAGAAGAGCAGAAATCTGGGCAATCACCAGAAGGAAAAACATGTCTCCAAAGCAGAGTCTTAGCAGGATATGGATATGGAAGCTGGCAGCTCCCTGGGAGCAGCACTCGGTCCCTGTCATGTGTGTTGGGCAGGAGCTGCTCTGCTCCCCCTCTCTCTGCTCTGCAGTGTCAGGATGTGCCATAAAAGACTAATTTATGTGATTGAATTACTCCAATTTTTTGGTTTTGTAGTGATTTTTCCAAACTGGAATCACCCTCCTCTGTCTTTGAAGCCAAAATCTCCCATTGGGTTTAATGCAAATGGAATCAGCCCTTACTGAAGATTTTAGTGAAGCAGAGAAAAGCATTTTTTCCTCCTAAGAGGTTGTCCTACTAGCACAGATGCATAAAAGCCTTTTCAAAGCAATAATGTTAAATATTTTAGTGCCCTGCCAAACCTCACCAATTTGCATTGTTTAACAAAAATAGGGCAAGCCTTATGAGTTACTTGCTATGGCATTTTCTGCATATTAAGATCAATAATATGCTTTACAAGGAATAAAGGGTGGTTTAATGAGAAAAGTCTTTTAAAAGTCGAGACAACTCCATCCCTTATGAATGATTACAAATTATGTGGTTAATTTTATGGGGGTGGGGCTGGGGGGAGATGAAGGCCTTGGGCACTGGATGCATTAACCGTATTTCCATATTTCCTCTTCCTTTCCGTACTGGAAATGAAACCTCCCCCAAAACCTCCTCTGTTGATTAGCTGTGTGAATTCTAGGAAACATCGACGTGGCTGCCAGCGCAAGGAACTAGGATTTCCATTTCAGCGCCCTCTTTGGACTCTTAAAACATTTATTGGAATAAATTTCTTTGACAGGTTGTACTGCAATGTACAGAAGGAAGATTTGGTTCAAATTGCTTTCAAGTTCTGCTTTTGGGGCCTTAAACACTGCTCCTGACCGAAGCAGCAGTCCTAAAATCTTCAGCAATTCATGGGCATGCAGGGTTTGGCCTCTGGGGTTTTGTTTTTAGCATTAAGCAGTGTAAGATAATGTGCTCCAAAGCCCCCTGGCCTGTCATCAGTTTGGACTAGCTCCACTACAGCTCTATTTGAGGTCGGGCTCAACTTGGTTTTTCAGACGCAATGTGAGCTCTAAAAGGGAGGACCCTTGGGAGGACCGGGAGCACCAGCCAGCACTGAGGAGGAGGAGGAGGCTGAAGGCAGCCTGCAGGACTTTCCCTTGGGACTGGTCCTTGCCATTGGGCACGTGCCTTGAGACTGGCCATGCCGTGTGTGCACAGCGGCTCCCGGGCTTTATCCAGGACCTTCCCGGCAGACACCACCGCGCACAGCCTTCCTGGGGCACTCCAGCTTGGAGCTTTGCCAAAGCCTCTCCTCCAGCTGCTGCACAACAGACCTGCATGTCAGAGGCTTAACAATCCTTCCCTGCATTTTCCTCAAAGGAACCAAATCTCTGCTCACTTTCCTGTAAGAAAGTCAGTGGTACCTGAAAGTCTGGTGAGGTCTGGGGTGGCTGCCTGCTAGTCTGCCTGAGCTGTGGTGGTAGAGGACAAACCTCTATGGGAAACTGAGGAAAACTCTTTCTTCTTTCTCTCCTTTTTTTTTTTCTTTCTCTTTTTCTTTCCCTTCTTTTCCTTGTTCTTTTTCCTTTTCCTTCTTTTCTCTTTCTCATTCTCACTCTGTTTTTTCCTCTTGCTCTTTCTCTTCCTTTGTTTCTTTTTTCCTTTCTTGGTCTAATAGTTAATAGGAGATTCCTGAGGCCTGAGGACAGACACCTCATTTCATTTGCCTGGAGGAAGGGGGTAAGTTTCTGCATGTCCCCTCGCACAACAGAGACTGGCCCAGGAGAAAGGGAAAGTGAGGGGCACCAAATCATTAACTATATATACATATACATATATACATATATACATATATACATATATACATATATACATATATACATATATACATGTATACATGTATACATATATACATATATACATATATATATATATATATAAGTAAGATCATTGTCTTCTTCCTGCAGATGAAGAAGATGGGCCTATCCAGCTGCCCTGCGTCCTGGGTGACTACCAGGATCCTCTGCCAAACGTCAGGACTATCACGTCCCCACGGTGCTGCGATGCCCCGAGGTCTCTGCAGAGCCCAGTGCTGCGAGCAGACACTGCATGTGCACTCCGGGGAGCAGGAATGCTGTGTCTGCGGATCCGGATGGGATTAGGTGCGAGATACACACTCGGCTCTGTCAAGACCAAAAGGCTCCGGTGCATGTGCGGAGCAGAGCTGCAGGCGTCTCAAAGGCTTCTCTGGGGCCCAGGGGCTACTCGGGAGACGCATGACAGCGCCGAGATGACAGTTTGCCTTTAAACACCAGATTTCCACCTAATCCCCCTCGCTGGAGTGTTTGTGAGCTGGACTCCTGCCTTGGATGTGCAGTGTGGGGGTGGTTCTAGCTCTGCTTCACAGGCTGGTCCCAAAGGACCGGGCGCCAGGTACTGTAGTGAGTCCTCAAGTGCTGCTACGTTCATTGCAACAGCAAGGGACGAGCACACATATGAATATGTGCTATAATGTGCTGTATGTACGTTATGTTCCTATCGAGACAGCACTACTGTCAACACTTTCTTAAGTATAAACAGCAGAGTGTGTTATCGTGTGTATGTTAGTAGATGAACACCCGCTGCTTTGCTGTGCTTTGGGAATCTCCCAGAATAGCATGGTGAGAATGAATGAAAAATGCCCCAGAAATGTAAAGAAGCAAAAACTCATTACAGATGAGCTGCATATTACTGGGTAAATGGGAATTTTCTGTAATTCATGGCCTCTGTTTATAAGCCTGTTTTCTTGAGGGGCCAGCCTGGACTGAAGGGTCTTGGTTCTTTGCTCTTGTCCTGGATAGGTGTGTGGAGGGGCAGGTAGGTGTGTGGGGTGCAAATGGGTGCTAGGGATGCAGGTAGGAGTGTGTGGGGCAGCTGGGAGTGTGTGGCAGAGGAGAATGTACATGGGGCAGGCAGGTATAGGGGCACGGATGGACACCTGCCCCCCAGGACTGGAGCAGTGCCTTGGGGGAAGCAAAGGGGCACAAGATGAATCCAACCTGCAGAGGCCCCCAAAGGGAACTGAAAATACCCGGCTTGACCACGACTTGCAGCCCGTGGGGGAGGGAGCGGGAGCTGCGGGGTGCGCAAGCCAAGGGGCCCCGGCGTCCGGGGCGCCCCTGGCCCGTCCCGCCGGGGCGGCAGGGCCGCGCAGCGCCAGGAAACGCGTTTTGACAGCGCGGCCGGCGGGCTCCCATGTGCGCTCCACATTGCGCTCGCCCGCGCTTTGATGTCGGCCCCGCTCGGGAAGCCCCGGGCCGCATCCCAGCCCGGCCGCTCCGCGCGACGCGGCCGGCACTGCGCACCCAGCACCCAGCACCGGGCAGCCAGCACCCAACGCCGCGCAATCAGCACTCAGCACCAGGCACCCAGCACTGCGCAATGCGGCCAGCATGGAGCACCCAACACCCAGCTCCCAGCACCGCGCACTCAGCACCGCGCTCTTCTTTTTTTCAATTGTTTTCTTCTTTTTTTTTTCATTTCTCTCCCTCCCCCACACAAACTCTCCGACTCTCGGCTGGACGTTTGCAGCTCCCTTTCTCCCGCCCTGTGCCGATAAAAACGTTCAAAAAATAACAAGTGAGCTTTTATTTTATTTTATTTTATTTTATTTTATTTTATTTTATTTTATTTTATTTTATTTTATTTTATTTTATTTTA
>JAUBOD010001020.1:1012749-1078008 GCA_032353885.1 Nothura maculosa
CGGCGCGGGGCACTCGCTGGGCTCCCCGGCGCGAGCTCCATGTACAGCTACATGTTTAAGGGCCGCTCGGGTTAATATATCGCGTCAGCGGCGGCGCGGGCCAATGTGCGGAGACCGGGGCGGGGCGGGCGGCGCCGGGCAATAAAAGTTTTTTTTCCCCCCCCTTTTTTTTTTTTTTTGAGGTCCGCCCTGCTAATTGCCCCGCTCCTCTCGCAGGATTGGCTGCCCCTCCGCACCCGTAATGCAATTAAAGCAAGGGGGGAGGCAAGGGGGAATTATCGTGGAGGCAGAGGTTAATGCAAGTGTTTAGCAGATGCCTTACTGTAAAATCTTCATTAAAAAAAAAAAAAAAAGAGCAAACAAACTCATTAAAACTTAAATATGGGATAATCTCTCCGACCAGGTACTGTATGGCTCCGAGAACCGCGGTGGCAAAAGTCGCTGTAGCGGCTGGATAAGCGCCGCTCTGGCTCTTGCAGAACGCCTTGTGCCAGTCCGGTAAGGGAGCAAAAAAACGCATTTCAGAGGGCATTTTATCGATTGTCCCGTTGCGATAGGCATGGCCCAGAAACCCGCCGCCTTGTGCCTTTATTGCTGGGTAATGTACACAAAGAGATCCCCGGTCACCGCTTTCCATGGGGAGGGAGACGGAGTTATCCTGCCTTGTCACCGAGCCGGCGGTGCCGGCTAAAAGAGCCCCGGCCCTGCGGCTGCCGCCTTCGCAGAGCTGTGCGGAGCTCGGGGTTTGGCCAGGGAGCCCCTTTTCTTCCACAACGAGTTGCTTTGAAATCATGACACTAAAACCGGCTCTAAATGATTCTCTTCCAGCTTTCCGCCTGCATGTGCGCACCTCGGCAAGCGCTCATCCGAGTCACTGGGGCTCCTGAAATCACTTTCATGCTTGTTTAACTAGGCTGATTGGTAAGTAACTGAATATTTTTACAGCATGTTCAGAGCTTATTTTCTAGCTTTTATTAACAAATATATAAATATTTCTCTGCATTCCTGCTGCTGCAATAATATATATAAAAGAAAGGCCAACATCTCTGGAAAGCAGGTTTAGTTATCGAAAGGGAATAGTTAAATGTTTGTTTAACAGTCAGGCCAGGAGGAAATCTCCCTTAGATATTTAGGTGTTTGAGTCTGTCGTGAATAGAGGTTGCAGCAGGAAAAATGGGTCTCCAGCTGTAATTCCCGGGTAAATGGGAGGCGATGTGAATTGTTGTCATCTTCAGATGGAGCCGAGTATCACCAGATAGCTGCGAAATATCAAATAGCCACCCTATGTGTGCTGGCTGGCGGCGAGGCCGCTTCGGCGTATATTACAATGCGAGCCTGCAATATAGGCAGTGTGGAAAACTGTGTCAACAGGAGCCGAGAGGCCATAAATTAGGGAAAGGGAGACACAGAGCCGGAGGAGTCTGCAGAGGAGGCAGCTCGCACGGAGCCTCGCTGGGATCCGGCACCGAAAACGCTGCTCTGTGAGCGGCCGCCTTGGAGCCCGGGCAGCCCGGAGGGGCCGCGCAGGGAGCGCGGAGCCTGCGCGGTCCCGGGGCGCAGGAGCCTCCGCACCCGCTGCTCCCGGCGCGGAGCGCGAGGCCGCGGGCTGGAGTGGGAGGGATGTGCGGGATGTGCCCGCAACCTCCTGTCCTGCACTGCACAAAGTGGTGGGGTCTGCTGTGGGGGACGTTTGTGCCTGGGTGTAAAGCTGAGTTCGGAAGCGAAAATCGCGCCTAGGCGCAGAGCCTTTTCATATATCTATCTCTAAGCACATGCACATGTTTGTACCAAAATGCCTGTTATTTGTCTTTCCTCCTTCTTTGTGTTTGCTATCACGAGGAAATACCATATCTCCACAAGTGGATTTTTAGATTTTTTTTTCCTTTTACGAAGGCCGTCCCCGTACGGACTAAACGGATCCCCGGAGCAGTGGATCCTGCCTCTCGGGACGCGGTGTTTGCAACGAGCAGCTTGGAAACCCACCGGCTTTCTGCCGCGTCTGCCCAGTTTTGCATTGCTGCAGCATTTTCCTTGATACCAAGAAGAAATGCGCAATATCAAGGCTGGAAAGGTATATTTGCTCACAAAGAGGGCTATGTTTCTTTGCACTCTCCTTTATTTGTGTAGGAGCTTTCCAATATACTGCAGGCTGGACTGGAACTGCGACAGTGTCTGCTGCGAACCACTACAATGACTCCGATAACATCTCCAGGGATGAAGGAAACGGAAAACACAAGGCAGGGAAAAAAGTAATAAAAGGTAGAGGAGATATCGATCAGAACGCCCGTCTCCAAAGCCAGCATCATCATTGCTTAATTATCTTTGGAGAGAGGGTCTCTAGATAAAGCACCCAGCAGGACCTTATATATAATTTTTCCTTCTATCCTCCCCGCCCAGCGCTTGTTTATCCAGTTTTTATCCAGTTTACCAAATGAATTTTAGAGCAAATGCAGCCCTGGTGTCCTCCCTCTTCTTGCAACTGCTCGAGCTGCCCGACCAAGGGCAGGAGCCTTTGCTGTTTGATCAACGCGCTTGTAACCGCTGCAGTCCAAAGCGGTTTTGAAAGAACAGGCGTAAGGTCCGCTAAAAAGCACGAACGTTTTACCGATGTCATATCTATTGATTTGATCTGATTTGCCGTTCTTTTTTGTTCATCTTTCTCTCTATAGAAAAAAAAAAGAAAGAAGAAGAAAAAAGACGTTCCCCTTCTGTCAGATATTTCCCTGCCAAAATGGTTGCAAGTTAGGCGGGGATTTATCTGCACTCTGCTGCCAGACATCACTTTCCTAGCTTGCTGAAAATAAGAGCTTTTGCTGGCGACTGAACCGCGGTTCTATCTTTCCCATTTTCTTTTCTCCCTTGACTTTTTTTTGGGAGCACCCTCGGCCCATCCCTGTGCTCCTCGCCCCGCTGTCGCTGCCTTTGCAGGACGAGATCCCGACGCGGAGCAGAGGCGCCGCTGCGCGCCCGGGCGCGGAGCGGAGCGCGGAGCGGGGCGCGCGGGACTCGCTCCTCGTGGCCCTTCTCCGCCGTGGCAAAGAGCGGGATGGGGACAACAAAACAAGAGCGTTTTGTCGCCCCCACCCTCCTGGTCCTGTGCGCTTTAGGTTAAATTACAAACGAAGCTGATTCCTCAGCACGGGGCGAGCGGGTGCCGGCCCTGGGTGGCCGGAGCCGCGGGGCTCCCCGGGGGCTGCGGTCACAGTGGTGGGGTGTTTGCGAGCCCGGCCGGTGGTCCCTGGACCGGAGGTTTCTGTGGGCCTCACGGAGCCCCACGGCCGCCCCCCGTCCGTGCAGTCGGTGTGGGGCACCCCGGATCCCATCGCCGCCTTTGCCTCCCACCGCATAGCCCACCCGCTCGCTGCGGACCCCGGGGAGCCGGGATGCACTGGGATTTATAGGGTGCACCATGTCACTGACCCGCAAGCACGTGCGCTACAAGGGGACGTAATTCTCAAGCGGGATTAGGAAAGTCTGAGTCTGGTGTCCTTGAGATGCGGCGGTCCGCATCCCCCGAAGGCCACTTAGGAGCTCGGGGAGAAAGGCAAACCTTGAAGATTTTATTTTATATATTTATTTTTAAGAGGTATCAGAGAAATATCATTTGAAGATCAGCTTGTCAGTGCGGGTTAATGGAAACGACTCCTGCCTAGTGGGGCTGCTCGCAGCGCCGGCTCCGACGGCGAGGGCGGAGGGCAGAACCGGGCCCGCCAGGCCCGCGCTCAGCGCTGCCCGTGGAGGTGCATGGGCCCTGCTTTACGTTACCATTACCACGTATTTCAGGCATGATAATCTCGAGTCCGTTGTGTATACAATAAAAAAAGGGGGGGAAAAAGAGAAAAAGGCAAGACCCGGAGCACTTTCCAGGTTGCGGTGATGGGCAGTAAGCGCGGGGCCGCACGCACTTGGCCACTGCATGTGCAAACAATTATTCGAGGGTTGCTTGTGTCTGTGGCCGTGGATGCAGGGCTGCAGTCAGACCGTAGCAAGGAATAACGGAAAGAAAGGGAAAATAAGACGAAGATCTTTTTTTTTTTGTAAGGAGAAAAAAAGAAAAAGAAAAAAAAAAGCTTATAATATCCTGCAATGAAGCAGAGTGTTTATCCATTTATTGAGTTTGAAATACATGTGTATGTATGTACATATTTTATATACATGTGTAATATACAATATTACAATCGTGTTCAAATACTCATATATGTGTGCACGGGCACCCGTGTTTTCCTCCATCCACACAACATTAACTGCACTCCATGGAAAGAGCCCCTTGAAGCTACTGTCGAGCTGGGCGCCGCTCAAGCAGCTCGACGAGCGCAGTTGCTTTTGCTAAGAGATATTTCCCCTCGGGGCCGCGCAATTGGCGCGCAGGAGGAGGCTGGGGTTAGGCGCGCAGGCCATGGGGCTTTGACTAACCCAAATCCACACTCCTACGGCCAGTATTAACGGAAAACCTCCGCTTAACAAGGCTGGGCCAGGAGCAGCGTTCCTACATCAAAGGCAACTTCGCTGGACTTTAAAAAAAAAAAGTATGAAGCGGAGTCGCTCCGGATTAGCTGCAATTTTGCCCCATTGCACCGAAATTGTGCCGCATTTGGGTGCCTGGTACCTGCAGCGAGCGGATCTACACTTAAAACTGTGCTTAAAACTGTGTCCCGCGCACTTGCCGCCCGCCTCGCGGTTCCTCCGCGCCCATCTCGGGGTAATTGATCCGGCGGAGTGAGGTCTTTTTGGTAATTTGGATACACCAAGTCTCCAGTTAATGACATATAATCAGGCTCTGGGTCACTTGGTCATTCTCTTATTACAAACCCCTCCTGCTCCCTCTGATCTCCTTTCAAACTGAATTTCACACAAACAAATAAAGCAAGACAGGGACAAGTCCTTAAAATACAAGGGAGAAATATTGGAGGGCTCCTCGTGGGGAACTATAAACATTTTAAGAAGAAAAATCGAAAAGATAGGAAAGAACATCTTATCGAGAAAGAGAGCATTGTGTACAAGACACGGAGGGGAAAACGGTCTGGCTTCTGTTAAAAGTGACATAAAATTAAAATAAAAATAATTACAAACAGAAATGGCATAACATAAACAGAAGGCAGGAGGCTTTACTGGAAATGCGCGGCCGTACTGTAATTTGTTCTTACAGACGACGCGGCCGATCCATGGACACGCAAAACGAGAATTTGCTCCCCTTTAGTCGTCAAAAAAAGAAAAAAAAAAAAAAGGAAGAAAAAAATTAAAATAAAGGGAGGGGGGGTTTAATAAAAAGTTTTTTAAAAAAGAAACTTGACTTTTCTCTCCAGGAGAATAATTGAAGAAGCCGCAAAACAGAGACTCGAGTGTCCTTTACCGTCCCTGATCTATGGGGAAATGGAGCAGGGGCCAAAACCTCGAGTATAAATGCGACAACAAAAACAAATACATCACCACACAGAGCATAATCTACTGAGTCAACACATTGTTTAACTTTTTTTTTTCTTTTTTTTTTCCTCCCCTCCCCTAGGAAAAGGCACTGCCCTCTTTATTTTATTGCTCTCTTCCCTGTGCACCCCTCAAGGGGCCGTTGTGGCCTCCGCCGGGGTGTCCCTGTGCCCGCTGGCCCCGCAGCACCGCTCCTTGCGGCGCTTGCTGCCGCCTCTCCCGCTTTTCCCGCCCTTCCCGCCGCCAGAGCCGATGCCCAGGCCCGGGAGCGGCGCTAGGAGCCCGGCGGGAGTAGGGAAGGAAGGAGGGAGCCGGGGGGCGGGCTGAGCTGCCCCCCGCCCCGCCGCGTTACCCGCTTCGGGCAGCGCTACCCGGGGCCTGGGCACATTGCAGAGGTGCCCAAGGCCCCGGCGTGGGGCACAGGGATGCGGCAAACCCCATCACTGCCTCACTGCATTCCCAGGCTTCCAGGGCTCCTTCTCCATCCCTGCCTCTATTTTTTTCCCCCCGACGTCCTCGGCCGGGGCGGGGGTGGGGGGTCTGCAAGGGGTTAAGCGCTTCCCCTCCTCCCGAGCCCCCGCCTGCCACGGCTTTCCTCTAGAGGTCTCATTAGGGAAACCCTAACTGCTATTTTCAACGTTTCCTCAATCAAGCGCCTTTAAATAGAGTTGCACAAACAAATTGGCGGCAAAAGAGAGAGAGAGAAAAAAAAAAAAAAAAAAAGAAAGAAAAGGCGCGGATCTTCTCCCTGTCGAGATCGGCCCGTGTATTCGCCCCTGTTTGCTTTCTAATTCCGGGCTGGCCCGTGGCTACCTGCCCGCCGCGACGAGCTGCCCGGCGCGCGGTGGGGACCGCCCAGAGGTCCCCTGCGAGTGCCCTTAAATGGGGGCATAAAAACAAACCCCAATAACCCGAGAGAGCAGCCCCGTGCAAAGCGGCTCCTTGGCCCGGGGCTGCCCCGACGCCCCCGGGCTCGTCCCGCTCCCGCCGCCGCTCCCTCCGCTCCCGGCTCTTATGATTTGTTATATTTTTCCACAGCTGCTTATTCTTGTTTGACTGTTGTACAAAGCCGCTTTAAATCTGCAGCAGGAAGAATAAAACTTAAAACGGCTTGGACGGGTTCCTGCAGGCTCGTGGCTAGCGAGGGTCCCCTTTGCTCGCCGCCTAACAGGTCAGGCCCTGGTAAACCTCGTTGCTCGCTGGTGTCAACACAAATAGGAGCTAATTCCATTACGCCTGTAACCCAGGGTGCAATGGAGGGAAGCTCTGGCACTTATGAACTAAGCTGCTCTATTTGCTTTGCTATAAACTGGCGAGAATATTTTATGGTGGAGAGGAATAGTACAACACAAAAGGGAAATATGACGATAAATCTTTTTTTTTTTTAATGGATTTTCTCTTGCAGGAAAATATAAGGATTCAATGATTTTATGAGCTGACTATTTTGCAGATAAATCTAAAGTTAGCTAAATGGAAAAGACTGTGAGTTGCCTTCCCCACCACTTCCCGGACGTAGGGACACCTATCTCTTTCCCTTCCCTGGTGTCCACAGGGACCAAATCCCAGTGACTCCCAGGGTAACAGGGCTGGCACCAAGGCTCACGTCTGGCTGCTGCAGAGATATGTGCTTAATATTTACGGTGCTGCTGGCAGCACCCTTCCATAATTTACCGATATGCAAAACCTTAAGTCAGACGTAATGCTCCACCATCCATCTCATAATGAACACATTAGGATATTTTCTTTCTAGTTACTCCAAAGCTATTAACATTTGAGATCACTTATCCAACCTTGGAGCTAAAATACAGCTTTGGTTTCACAGGGCCAGGATTTTAAAGAGATTCACATGCTAAAATAAGGATAGGTACTTCAGGGGGGATTTCAAAGTGGCAAGGGGTCTAACTCTCCTTGAAATATGTGCAGGTTCAGCACATAAATCCCTTTGAGGTTTAAACCCTGGATACTTTTGGAAATCAAAATAGGCAGCTGTTTGCATCTCAATAGCTTTAGAAATCTGTCCCACATACAATGTGCATGTTTGGAGTCATGTTCCCCTGTAAAAGAGCATTTATATGCCCTAAAACTATTTTATTCAGTGCTAGCATGTTTGAGTTTAAGGTGCTACCATTGTTTTGTTATCTGTTTCCACGTCCTGTTTTGGTTCCTTCTTGCTATCGAGTCCTGCTCTTGCTTAGCATGAGTGTCTGAACTTACATCACCAAGAGAATAAGGGATGTCTGGCCCGGCTTTTTGCCCCTGGGTGTCCGTGATTGAGAAGTCCGGTGCATGAGACACTGGTTTCACAAATAATCTCACAGTCCATGTCCGTCCACAGCTCCTTGCAAGCACACAAACATGGCAAGGCTCTGAGTGCCCAGCCATGATGAGCTCTAGAAAGGCAGAAAGCAGAGGCAGCCAAGGGTGTTCTTCCAAAAACAAGTCTCTTTAGGGTAACAAAAAGTTACCCTAACAACATCTACAAAATGCATCCTTGGGAAACATGCAGCCTCTGGCAAGCTCACAGGTACAGTGCCCTCCATCACAAGCTCCCGCTCAGCTCATCAGAGAGTACCTGCTTGTACCAGCTCAGGGCTGGATGCTGCAAGTGCTCTTCATGTGCCCACTGTCAATGGCACTGCTGTATGCTGGCCTTGTATGAGCTAACCTCTATGCCATTAGCAGGCTGATCTTACTCTACTGCTGTGGGCAGTATGGACAGAGCAGTGGGGAAGCAGAGTATTGCATGTACCTCTATCCTGGCTTAGCTGGAGGTGGCCCATGGCTCCATTCTGCAGGGGCTGGAGCCCAAGGAACAGTTTCCCCTGGCTCTGTCAGTGTAGCATTCATAAAGATATGTCCTAACTTGTTAAAACAGCACATGCCCGCTCTGTATGATATGTGCACGCGCACATCTGGGCTGCATGTGTGCAATGGTCGCGGCACACACCGCAAATAATTTTACATGTGCAATTTTCGAAGTATGGATCTGTGGGGCTACAACGTGGCAAGTCCATGGTGCTGAGAATGACACTTCTCTGCACAGGAGGGCGTTTTAAGTGACTTAAACAAACAAACAAATAAATAAATGGAGCACTGTCCTGGTAGCCCACTTAGTTGCAGCTCGTTTCTCCTGGTGGCTGCCAGAGTCTCTGCAAACCCACCAGGATGGAGTGTTATTCCTAAATGGCAACATGCACACAACAATCAGAATATTTCAGATATTCATTTCTCTAGGCTGATGCTATTAAAATTAAAAACATCTGCTTTGAGGAATGCAGATTTTCTGGATGTAAATGCTTCTCTCCTCCCACAGTAAATTCAGCTACTTGTGAAACAAAATGTGATTCTAAACAGTCACTACATTGTTTCACACAGTAGCAAACGGAACAATGCTGCCCTTAATGTTTTAGTTGTTCAAACAACAATTGGGATTGGATAAACGCTTTCAGCTGGGAGCACTTTCCTAATACCTTCCTAGGTAATAGGTTTCCTCTTGCATGCTGCTATGTGACCATCAGGCCCTGCGTACCGGCCAGAGGTGCAGCCTCCTACTGCCACGCCAGCCCCAAAGAGATGAGTCTCTGTTTGTGATACTTTCTAGTATTTATCTGCTCACAGCTCACCCACACGACTTGCCGCCGGGGAGAGTGGTGAATGGAGCCCAGCTGCCTGCATTGCAATGCTATCATCTAATCCCAGGGAGAGGCGGAGGACTGGGAATGTAGCTTTGCCAAGAGGAAAGAAACCTCCTCCCCTTCATGTTCCACTTAAAAAAGCTCCGTGAAAAACTTAAAATTTACCTGTATTCGCTTCTTTTGTATGGAAGCTAAGCTGTATGTGCTTGTTTAAGAATGAGCAATTATGTGTATTTACTCCCACTGATTGATGTACTAATGACATAAGTATAGCTCTTTATGTTTAATGATGACTGCACTACATATCAAAGGTGGGGTTGCACTGAACACTGCAGTATGTCCATGGGACAGTCTGTTGTTTTTGCCTGTTGGTCTGTCTCTAAGTAGGAAAAAAATGTTGCAAATGGGAGGCATCAATCCCACTGACATAGGAATAAAGAAAAAAAGGGAAGATAATCCATGGGAGGACATTGCTGTAATCTATGTGGAGATGAAGCATGATTGAGAAAGCATTTTTTAATATGGGGAACTGTCCAGGGCTACTCAAAAATAGTGAAAGCCAGAGCTCTCTTATTTTAACTTGTCATAAATTTGCCACTGGTTAAAATTGGCAGATTCATTAGTGAGAGTAATTGGAAATTTAGGAGGAAGACAGCATTAGCATAAACCAGGTAGAAAATCCATATGCCTGTCAGCTTTAGAAAAAGAATGTAATTCTTTCAGATACTTCTCTGTATCAGGGAGAATCAGTCCCTCCTTTGGATCACAGATCAAAAAGATGGATACAAGTTTAGCTCCAGTTGCCCTGAAGACCTCCATACGTTTTCAGTGACCATTTCCCCTAATTCCTCACTGCTATGCCCTTTATCTTTACTTGAGAAGGCAAAGAAGGAATCACCAGATGTAGCCTAAAAATAAGTTGTAAAAAAGGCCTTGTAGACTTTTCTATTTTCTCATAAAGTCAGTAGCATCTTCAATTGAATGAGGGCTGTAATTACATAGCTCCAGAAACATAGAGAAGATGCTTACAATTAGCAGTGCTCAAAGAGGTGCTAAAATGTGAAATTCTAAAATTGGTTCCAAAACGCAAAGAAGGCCAGCAATTGTAGTGATTATAATTTTACTCTAGAGTTATGTCACTACTTACTTCAAAAGAAATGTTTTACAGAGGACTTCATTTTCCTAATTTTCTTACAGATTTCCAGTGTTTCTAGACATTGGAAAAAGTCTGACCTTTTTTTCTTTCCTCTGTCTTCTCCCACAAAAACATTGGGGTGTTTTCAATTCACCCAGGTCTTTAGTCTGGACTCCAGCTGTTTTAAATGCTGATTGCCCCTACACATTCTCATGGCTGCTGTCAACAGGAAATCCGCTATTTGTAGGACAGATGCTATGAAGTTATAAATAAGATCAAAACTGGACTTAAATTCTACTATTGTTTATATCCTAAGTTTTGATTATAGGAATTAGAAAATGTTATGCAACTGATACATACACACATGTATACATACGAATAAATATATATATATATGAGAACTTGAGACGTAGGATTTCGTCATTTCCTTTCAGTATTTACTTTTAAAGCATATTAACCATAGTCCTAGTTCAACAGAAACACTGGGATCTGGCAGGACTGGTAATATTTGAGATCTATCCAGCTATAAGATCTCATTCTGCTTCCACCCGGATCTTCATGGATTGCAGTATTTGTGGAGGCATATGTCCTTGGTTCATCTCTCCACATGAAACCTCACTAAGCTAAGCTTGTAGAGTGCTTTGAATAGGACATCTCTCATTGTAAAAAGGGGAAAATTTTTGTTTTTTCAGTACTACTGTGACTGAGAGAGGAGGATTAAAAAGGATTTGGAGTACAGTTTTAGGAATGGTCTTAACCACCCAGTGTGGGGTACATCAAAATATGTTCTGGCTAGCAGCCTTGCTGGTAATTTTTTATATCTCTTGCAGCTTCAGGCACCATGCAAGCAGTGTGGCCAGTGAACCTTAGGTCAGGTATTATTTCTCTGAGGGCAAGCAAATCTGGCTGGTTTCTTTGACACGAGAGCAGAATGACAGGCACCATGCAGAACTCCACTCCATAAAGATAGACAGAGATCTGAAGGGCCACATGGACACAACGATTCATTGCAGGCCAGGGGAAGCTCCCTAAGAAGAGAGATGCCATAAAAGAATAAGTTGGAAAAACCTTTTTTTGTTGTTGTTGACTTAAAAATACTGCAATTAAAACTATTATTAAACTAGATTAAATGAAGCGGAAATTTGCTTTCAAGTTTTAGAGCCAAGAATGTTCTTTGTGCCTCTATCCATTTCTGCGCTCCACGTGCCCTGTACTGTTTACACAAGGATTATCTTGTTTATTTTACAGTTATTATACTTCATAGAAACTAATCAAGAGAATATTTCTTTTTTTATGACAAAAAGTGGATGTTGAATTGCTCAAGTTGCTTTTATACAGCATTCTTGGATTTGTGATAGTGTGATATTTAATAAAGTGTTTATAAAGGCAGATATAATAGTTTATCAGATCTCAAGCAGTCATAATAACAGAAATGCCCTTAGCCCGAGTGCTATGTACTGTACTTTGTAATTTACAACACAGTGCTTTCTAAATTACTTCATAAACTGAGAAAGTTGCCTACCAAAGAATCAATCTCATAGGAACTAAGAAGTCTTTCCTAAATATTTTTCCTGTTGCTTACTCGCCATACAAATCATTATTAATAGCTTGGGCTCAGGAACAAACTGCACTCCCTCATAACACGCAATAACACGATGCATGCTGTAAAATACTTCCATGCATCCCAATCCAGTGGAACAGACATTTCAGCTTGAAATTCTACGTGTCTAAAACAGTGTCCTGTATGATCAGTGGATAAAGTGAAGAAATAACACTGAAAGGAAAGCTAAAGCTCCTGGAATTAGAATCAAATGAAACAGTTGAAATGGGATAAAGTTTTTGAGGTTGTGAGTTGAAAATTAAGTTAGGATAGTCTATGCAGCTAGCCTAAGTCCTTACAAACTTACTATTTGTTGTGTTTTTTTTTTCTGGATTCACTGTATTGGTATAAGTTTCTGCAGCAGGGTTCTGGTCCAGTCCTAGATGTTCTGGTCCAATCTTCTTCTCTCCTTGAAGGATCAGTCCAAAATTCTGGAGAAAGAGGAGGCAGGCCAAATTAGCTTTAGCATCTCCCCATGCTTCCTCATATTTCCTAGAATTTTGATACACTCTCTGCACAGCTTGGTTGGTGTTGTGTGGGAATGAAAGAGATATAGAAATTTTAAATTGGGAACAGTTGTTTATAACTCAAGAGCAAATTATGATCTGCCAAGTAGGTAACTACTTCCTGGTAGTCTAATATCTGCTTCATCCTCATACAAAAAACATCTTCTACAGTTACTCATGGCATGTACCTGTAGATACAAAATATGTCTTAGATCATCCTTATGGTCACTATGAAATCATCATTCAATTACACTTTAACCTTTTGTATAGCATAGGAAGAAAAGTATCAATGGTATGTGCTTGCACTGTTGATCTTCATATTTCTGCATTAAACATTAAATTCATGATCTTCTGCAAGCAAATATACTGCCTAGTTGGGGAAAACTCCTCCTTATGTTTCTAACAGGCAGCCTCAGTGCACAAAACTACCTTTTTTTTTTTTGCAAAAAGAACTATAGACTTTCATTCTCTATCTGTTTTTGACCTGCAGGAGTACAGAGATTGCACTCTCCTGGAGCACTCTCACAGAAAAGTGTCATGTAGTTCCTCATAAAAGTCTGCCTTTTTAAGGATGAATGGCTTACCTTTATGTCTAAGAATTGCTTATCAGATTACAAGTAGTGTAAGAAAAAAGACTAATTTTCATCTCTGCTTCAATTTTTTGGGGGGAGATGTATGGAAATGCAAGGTTTTTGATAACAGAATCAGTGTAGAAAAGAAGTGGTTGAAAGTTGTATGGGCAGAAAAATAGTTTTCACCTTCAGAACATAGTAGAATATGTTCTTGAAGGGTTTTGTGGAAGATAATAAAATACACCTGACTAGCCTATTAATGCTTTATTAAACATATGGATCACAATCAAGAATTTATCAAGACTGGATTCTTATAGCATTGTCATTGATTCATGCCTCATTTTAACAATAGATAGACTGAAGAGTAGTTAACTCTGTACTCAACTTCTTTGAGGGCCCGTACATGAATTCATTAAGGAGTGGGCTGCACAACAATGGGTTGATGAATAGATATCTCTTATTCTCAAAGGATATAGGCAGTTGAAGAGATGCTTTCAAGAGGAGACTTGGAATATGTTCATATGTCATTTTGACTAAATAGGTTTCTTGTCCAAAGCTCTGTTTTCCCCAAGCTTATATAATCTGTTTAGAAAAATATTTAACAGTTTGTAACTCATTTGTTGATGCTGAAATGGGACAATTATTCCAGAATGAAAATTTTGTAATGGAAAATATCTGAGATAAATCAAAACTTTCTACTGCAGACAGAAAAAGTACAGGACCTCTGCTGAGCTCCAAGAACTCCAAAGGCCTTTGCCTTAGCACCTTGAAGGAATCTCAGTTCTTGTTCACCAGCTGGAGAGAATATGTATAAAATAGATAATTTTTTCCTTATTGGCTGGGTTAGAAGAAAACTGAAGAGAATTGAGTAGCAACTTTGAAGTTCTGTATGAAGAATTGTCATAGTTTTCCATTTCCTTTGCTCTAAGAATTGAGGGGATAGAGGGACAGAACAGTGTGAATGAGACAGGACCAAGTGGATTAATATTATGAGTAGAGAAGGTTACACTGGCAATTGAACATAGTGTAATGATTCAGAATTTAAAGCAATAAGAGCTGAAGGTGTAGAAGAAAACAATTAAGGATGCTGGAGAGAAAAGAACTTATAATAAAAGTATAACCTAAAAAGAGCAGAAGAAAAAGAGATTTATTGAGTGGAAGTGTACTTGCAGACTTTGAAAAAAGAGTAGGAGAAAGAAGTCAGAGATTGGACTGGAATATAAGAATAGGGAGTGCGAAGAGCAAAGAGAGAGCAGGAGACTGAAAAAAATGAAGTTGAAAATACTATAGGGAAAGGACAAAATAAAATGAAAAGATCTGGAGCATGAGAGGAGGACATTGTAAAACCTGGAAGAAAACCAGACCCAAATACTACAACTGAGATGCAAATTGTTAGGAGGAGGAGAAGGGGCTGAATAGTGGAAAGGTAAGGCCTGACCTGCTCTTGCTGCTGTAGGTGCTTGGTGTGAGTGGGCAATGCATTGCCTACTCTAGCCTGTGCATGCCATGGGCAATGAGACCCTGGTGTTGCTATACACACTATATAATTATTCACGTTCCAGGTTGGTGACAGATACTGTCTGACTGCATTTTCTATTCCAAGTCTGACTTGTGTTTGCTGTAAACTAAGTCAATCTTATGCTTTAATTGGGTCATCCATGACCCAGTGTGGTCACCAAAAATTATTCCCAACTTGAAAACCACATATGTATAGTCTGGCTTCTTGTTTTAAATCATGCCCTGAACCTGGGATCGACGATGAAGTTTCCAAAGTCATCACAGCTCCTCCTCTTTTGTTCCCCCCATGCAATTCTGGAGCCATGGTTCCTCAGCACCTGGATTAACCAGGAGCATGGCTGCTGCCGCAGGCTTGAAGGTGTCTCAGAGCAGAAAAGAACAAATCCATATGTAAGGTGTCTTCTTAGCGAAGACACTCAGTGAAAAATCTGTCATAGAAATCTGAATAACACTCTCTGGAAGCTTGCCAGTACCTCATAAACTAATCTCACTGGTCAGATAGCTATTTTTTGTGCATCCTCTTTTGCCCTCATGTCACATTCTTAAATCCCACCTAAGTTAAAGGGAGCTGGAGTGCTCTTGAGAACAAAATCAGTTTCTAAGCTAACTCAATTCTGATCTCTGTCTGTGATTTTATAAAAAGACGAAGTATACAGAGTAACATTGTGCTTCCAGGGAAATATGTCAAAGGTATGTATATAATACAACATTTATAGTACTGTGATAAAATTAGAAACTGCATATCTCTGGAAGATTTTGTTTAAGAAATGAGATAAAAATACTGTGCTGTTGATACTCCTCCTATTATATGTCACCAACATGATCAAATCAAACAAACGACCAAAGGGCTCAGTGTGCTGGATCAGCAAAACTCATAGCTGGAAAATTGTTGGTCTCATACAAGAAGACAGAATGCATGTAGAAGAAGAAAATTTTAAAGGTTTTGCCATTGTGGTGCAGTCTTCTTTGAAGTTATACTCTTGCAGTCTTTTTCTAGTAATGCTTCTGTTCTCTCGACAGTGAACTTCCATGTAGCAGCATCCGCATTTCCTGCAGCTGCCTTGGCAGACATGGGCATCTATTACACCCATCTTTGCTGTCCCCTGTATGAACTGAAACAATACAATCCAGCTGACAATGAAGACCTAAATGTGTGAGGAGCTTTGGACTGGTGACACAATGTGGTAGCTTGTCTCCCCATCGAACACTAATGCTTCCTGCCTGTCCAGCACAGGCTTTGCTGACTTCCTCTGGAGGTATGCAAGATCTTGCCAGGATCTTCATCAGTCTCAGGACAGTGCTGGCAGTCCTAGAAAAGGCAGTCTGGCTGACAAGTCTGTCCTTCAGCTGGAATGGTGATTTTGTCACAAGGAGACTTTTTTTTTGTGGCAGAGACAGAGCTTTCCCAAGGCCAGTCAAGGAGTATGGATTGACATCCCAGGGTTACCAACAGCTATTGTAAAGGGGGACTCACCATCTCCATGCAAAAAGTTGGCTTCCCATTTTCCTCCTTTCAGATCTAACTGCCTAATACTTATAAATAATAATAAAAAAAAGGTGTTAAAAAATTTCCTAGCAGCCAAATAGGAAATAGGAATAGGAATAGAGTGCATATAGGAAACAAAATGTGAAAGACACCAAGTCACTCACTGACTGTATCCTATTACGATGCTGCTGAGAGCTGCATGAAGACCAGGATCTGTGAATACTGGAGAAGGCTGGAAGGAGAAGCACATCTCTTCTGGCCTACCTATGTTAATATGTTTGAGTAGTAAATGATATGTTACCTGATGCAACTTCTGGTACTTGGTAAGACAAGAAAAATAGTAGCCTAGGACACCCTACTTCTGTTCTGGAGTTTCTTTGTCATTTTAAGTTATATAAACAGCAACAGTATAGCACTGCCAAAATACAGGTAGTTAAATCCTTAAGGCAGATAATCCTCTTGCCTATCAATTTGGAAATCATTCTTTAATTATAAATTCTCAGAGCTTTGGGTAAGTATGGTAGATAACCGCTTTAAATGTAATTATTACCAAATCTTCTACCCACTTTATAAAACCGTCTTTTTTTTGTAAAAAAAAAAGTAACTCTTCCTGAGAAAGAAATAGGCTCCTTCACTACCTGAGGTTTGGACCAGGCAGAGAAAGACAAAAGGACACTTACTCCAAAGTGAAGGAAAAGGGACAGGTGTAGTGTCCAAGAGAACATGAACTATTTCATGGACAGTTTCATGAGCCACTGACTTAAGCCTACGAAACAGCTGTATTTCCTGGCCACATACTCTTTTTTTTCAGACCAGAGCATGGTTGGGGCAGCTGCTGAATAATTTATAAATTCATTAGCATTTCAAGCTGTTTGGGATGTCAAATGTTCTGCCCAGGCTGCTACATAAGCAGGTTGTATACAGCCTGGTGGTAACCACAAGACTGCATGAATCCTCTCACTCAGCCCAACACTTTTAGAGAGCATCAAATTTATTATACACATGTGACAAAGTCATTGCATGCAGGCACAGCAAGTCTGACACTTCTGGTGATCGTCTAATGGACCTACTGTCCATGTGCTGCCCAGTCGCTGGGAACGTGCGCAGCAAAGACTCTGTAAGTCAGATTTACTGTGAGTATTCAGAGCACTGAAGTGCTGCATGTGCAGCAGGACGTGTTGCTTCCTGAGGTCTGGGGTGGAGTGAACATACGCTGCACAGATTTCCCAAGCTGAAATATGGGAGCTCTGTACTGGCCAAACACTCAAATCCTGAGGAGGGGCAATATTTTAAGATGTGCTCAGTATGGAGACCATAAGGATTCTGCTGCACAGCATGGTCACAATGTCCATCTTGTCACAGGTTGCATCTTACACACTGAGAAAAATATCCTTGGTGCCCAGTTTATGCATCCGAGTTCCACTAATGGGCAAGTATGGAGGCTCTAGGTAATGCAGAGGCCTCTTGCCGTGTAGCATTGGTCCTTCTGTGCCTCCATTTCCCATCTGAATGGGAGTACATGAGTGCATGTAGCAAAGATACCTAAAAAGGATGCTGTGAACAGAAAGGTTATCAGTTACTCTGTCTTTCTAGTGGTAGGAATTATGTAAATAAGGTTTATTCCAAGAAGAGCAACATTCCCCTAGAATAGCTGGGAATATCTTTGCAGTAATCCTCAATCCCTTGTAAGCAAGGATATTTGGTTACAATTAATGATGAAGGCTCAAATTGCTTATTCAAACCTATCTAAACAACAGAAAAAAAAGGATCCTGATCTGACCCATCACAGGGAATTGGCTTTGCAAAAGAAAAACAAAATCCATGAAGTTTTTCTAAATCCAAATTGTTCCCACTTCTGTTTGCTTTCAGTTTCTATGCAATTTACTACTTTTATTTTATTATTTCTCTCCCTACACAAAAATAATATGTACAAACTAGAAGTTAGGTGGATTTTGTGAGGTTGAGCTGAGGTCAGTGAAAAATTGATAGCAACTTTTGAGATGAAAAAAAAATCATCAAAGCTAAAGGAAGCTTCTCAAAGTGGGATTTAATAGCAGCTATCATATTGCCTTCAATGGCTTGACCATTTCTTGTGCAGCTGTTTTATTTTAAAAGATTTCACCCCCATCCCACATGTATAGGTCTATACACTGACCTAAGTACACACATCCAAGTACTTTGGTCACTCATGATAACTATAAACCCTTCAGTGAACTACCAGAAAGGTAGTTCAAATGGAAATGGTGAAATTCAATATAGCGTTTAACTAAGTCACCTTCTAAGGTTAAGCCCAAGGAACAATCAGTAACACTGGAAGGAAAGGCAAATATATTAATTGGTACGTGGACACCAGATATGCGTAGTTTTCTTGAAGCTGTCAAATAACCAAAGTGGTATTTCAATGTGAATCAAGAAAATACATCTATCTAAATACATAATTAATCCTTAATTCATATAAAGATAAAATATGTATATATGTTAAAAAAACTACTTATAGATTTAGGTGAAAAAGTAAAACTAGAAGACATAAAGATGGTCCTATGGTCTTCTTAGAAGTCTAATTAAATTTTGAATGAAGAAGAATTAAGTTTTCAGAAGATCTTGAGTGAGTTAAGCACCCAAGTCTCTGTGACTAGATTTCCAACTTACTAAAGACTTCTTGAAAATTCTACTTTTCTGTGTCATGCAAGCCATGGGTAAAAGCCTAAACTGCACCTCATATCAATATGTTGCTATTTATCATGATAAACATGTGACACAGGGATCAGTTATCATGATCAGAAAATAATGGCCAAACTTTTTCTTTTAAAAAAGTTCATGTGTGCATATGTGTGTGTTCATGTGTGTGTGTATGTTCATGAGTGTGCATCTAGACAATGAAGTTTCTCTCTAGGACTCCATATATATGTTTATTATGGCATTTTTTTGGTGAACATTCTTAAAAAAGAAGCTAATCTGCATTCCTTGATTTCACAGGAGGTTAAGAATAATTAAAAATTCACATTTGATCAACATGAACTGAATAGGTGTTTGCTTGTTCTTTTATCTCCTATTATTATTAAAAACCACCAGTAATTTCAGTGCAGTTTTGTATATGGAAATAATATGACAGAATTGAGAAATAAAAACTTAGATACAGAATTATAAAACTGAGCAATTTTACCTTATCTGAGAGTATTTTAATCATGACAATAACAAACCCTTGCAATGATTTTTATTACCAAGTACTTATCAATAGCCACAATAAAAAATAAATTGAAATTAGTCTTTTCTCTCCCTGCTTTATTATCTGTTCAAGAGACAAGCAATACTCCTGTGAACCTACTTAGTTTGGAGTTTAAAACTGGGAACTTCAATGTCTTAGTGTGGTGAAAAAAAGGTAAACAAATTATAGAGCTATGTATTACAGTAAGACTTTAGACAGGCAGACAGACAGATGGTCATCAGCAACCTTTCCTAGCTGAACTTGAATACATTGATCAGGCTAGGCTAATTTGAAAGACTTTTTTTTTCTTCCCTTCTTCCTCTTGCCTTGTTTTTCTACTAATCATGTCACTGCTCGTATAAGCCAATTTAATTCCTAATCTGTACTGTAAAGTGGGCACCAGCAAACATGATTATACAATTCATTCAACAAAGATCGAAATTGAGGTAGTTACAGGTCTTCATTTTTATTGTCCCAGCTCTTCAATCCTTAGAATATAAGCAATGAGGATTTCACAAAGTGAAAGTGTTGTATATATACTCATCACAGTACTTCACTGCAGCAGAATGAATATTCCCTTCACTGTGAAAGGAAGCTGAGAATTATTCCTAGCTTGGCTTGTTGGGTATTGCTCTGCAAAGGATGAGGCATTACGGAAGAGACTGCTGATCTCCACTAGTGCTGCCAGAGAAGACACCTAGATCCAGTTAGGTCAGGTACCTAGTTAGTTAGGTCAGGCACCTCTCACGTTCTATAATCATAATGTTGTTTTACACAGTAATCACACGCTCCAAGCTAGACTGTCATGTGAGACAGTCTATATCAGAATTCATATACTTGTCTTCGTTGGAACAAACTACTGAAAGAGGTGATCACTAATATTCACACCCTATTTTTGATCACTTTCAACAGGAAGAATGATTAATGATAGAGAAAGTATGAGCTTATTTATATGTAATAGAAATTTTGTGAACCAAGCTCAGAACAAGGAGTCATAACTGATAAAAAATCCCTCATGATTCTCAATTTACTATTAAGTTTCTGAATATATGGAAAAACATATTCAATATGAATTTCTGTTTAAGGCATTTAACATTTGGGAACTACTTTCAGCAAAATCTTCCAAACTATATTGTGGTAACCAGATTTGATTCAGTTTTATTCTTGAAATCTTAGGCATATATTAAATGAATTTATATCAGAAAATATTATGTAGCAAACTCACCAGCACTTCTCTGTGCAAAATCCTGTTTTCTAAGAAGTCTGTAGTAATATGTTTACAGGTGCTTCATCTTCACTAGGTATTTTACTTGTAACCTTTCTAGTTTTTCTCTAACATTGAAGTAATAAAGTCTGATAATACTTTATTATTTTAGGATTACTTCACTGTATAGTGACTCTCTTATTCAGATTTTTAGTACTGTCTGTAGAGAGATAAACAAATCAAAATATTTTTAGAAGTAGGAAGTATAAATACTGGAGCAACTTGATTCATCACCAGAAGTCTGGCTCATGTAATCTGGGGTCTGAATGCACAAGTAATTCAGAATTACTTGTTAGTTAAGACCTTATAAAGTAATGATATTTTCTGTGATATTTGTTTTTGAAACAGAAAAATATAAAAGATATCTTGTGATAGTATATAGACTTTCTTTATAGTCACAATAATAGCTGCCAGTATTATCCTTTAAGTGCTTTGCACTGTTTTGGTTGTTTTATGAAGTTTTTAAAATAGTATCTCATGGTTGTTCACAACTGAACAGCAAACTGCACATTGCTGGATGTGAGATTGTTATCTGTGTTACTAAAGATAAAACTGCGAAGTTATTAGGCTACATTTATCTAAACAACCTAAGAAGGATGACATAGATTTAAAGGTACAACTCAAGATCAAAGAACACAATAAATGATGCAGGAAACAACAATTTAGAAAGGAAAATCTCTGTGGAGCAAAAGATCATTTGTTAATTTGAAGACTATTTTTAAGGTGGGTAGAGACATCATTTGTAATAGGACATCTTCTACTTTACTTTTTTTTCTATAAAGGATGTTCTAAATTAGAGTTAGAAGTAGGATTTTGCTTGTCCAGAACACGAAAACACAAAATATCATAGCTTTCTATTCAATTTCTCAGGCTTTGTGAGTCTGCTCCAAAAGTTATTGTTTTCCTGGTAGAAGATGATTTGCATTGACCTATTTGAATGGGGCCAGTTTCCCTTTCCTTTTTTGAGGACAACAAGCTTTCCCTTGCTTAGTTGGGAACACTTCGACTGTCAGAAATTGTTAAACAGTTCAATGACTGAAACTTACGATGTTTTAGTGTTAAAGGACAGTAGAATGCTTGTAGAAAGAAGTAGGAAAATTTTGTTAGAATATCAAGTATCCGTCAC
This sequence comes from Nothura maculosa, assembly GCA_032353885.1. NCBI lineage: Eukaryota > Metazoa > Chordata > Aves > Tinamiformes > Tinamidae > Nothura > Nothura maculosa. Next base: position 1,034,218 of record JAUBOD010001020.1, read on the forward strand.
GCCAGAGGAGAGAATGGCAGTTTTCTAGAGGGAAGCACAGAAATGATCTCTATAAACAGCATAATGTCCTTCAGTCTTTAGCCAAGTGATGAAAATTAATGACAATCTATGATAATCCCTATAATCATATACATTATAGTACAATATAGTACAATAAAAGTCCTATTCTGCTTAAACTTCACTTCTTTCCTAGAATATCTTCATACCTAGTGTAATGTGGATGCGATTTTCAGTTCATTTCCTCCAAAACATTAATATTTAACTTGAATTTTTATTACAAGTACAAAAACACATATAGAAAAACAAATCTTCTTAGGTATGAACAAGGAAAAATAGATGTTAGCAACTGAAACTGTGATTACAAGTTAAGAGAAAAGAACTATGTGAGCAATATTGAAGAGAATAGCTTAGGAGAAAAAGAAATGAAGAAAAACAACAGGTATCCTTCCAAATTTGATTCCAGAGAGGGAACAATATCTTCTGCATCTAGTGCAATGAAATATTGATCAATATTTGGAAAAAATACTTCTAGCTGAAAATTACAGAATACATACTTTATTTTTCCAGGAGTTTATTCTGGCAAATTCAGGTTCCTGAAGAATTGCAAGCCCTTCAGCACCATTGTGCAAAATTTTCTGAGGTATAGGTAACAATATCCAGATTTTTTATCATCAAATTCTAAATATTAGAGATGTGAAATATAGTACACCAAAATAAAAAATTTGAATATGTTTGTAACGTTACTTTTACTGCGGATTTCTAATTTTTTTTTTGCACTTATCATGACAGAAATGCATTTTCCAGTAAATGGAAAGAAAGTTTGTTGAAATGGATTTTGTAAGTAAAACAAGACCTTTTCAGTGCAAATATTTTTGCTGGACTAAGAAAAGTGCAAGTATTGGGGAGAAAGTTAATTAAGTGGTAGAGGAAAAAGTAATAACTTTAGCCTCCAAGTTTTTTTCCCTCTAGCACCATCAAGAGCAGAAAATTAGCAAGTCCACTGCTCCCTCATTTGGGAGTTCAGCTGGTCTGGAGAGAAATGCAAATGGAACCCAATTTTCCTAAATACATTCTCACCAAAGTATCTTTAAAACACCTAATTTTGTAGCTCTCTGCCTACAAAGGAAAGTGTTGAACTGAAGTTAACTTCTTGTGGGCACTGAAATAGATTCTGAGAACTATCCACTGTTATGTCTAGCCAGACGATGAAGCCTTGCTGTACTTAATGTCTTGCTGCTCTAATAATAATGAACACATTTGTCTTTTCTGTTCAAAAACTAATGTCTTTTTTTTCCCTCTACAACAAATCCTGAAGCATCTACACCTATCAGGGAAAATGGAATGAGTACATCACTGGAGATCTTGGAAGCTTTTCAGCAGTGTGTTTGTTTCAAAATAAATGAAGGTCTCTGAACTAATCCTCAGATGAAAAGAGGTTCATATACGTCTTTAATTAGATCATGATATTGGAACACAATATTGTGATAAAGAAGATTTAATAAAGCATTTTGTCCTTTTATTACTTTTGTTTTATGCAACATATCTCCTTATCCAAGCAAGATGTTTGACTTCAAAGGAAGTGTTATCCACCTCCCTTTGCTCAATAAATAACTCCCAGAGGAGTAAAAACAATATATGTTTGTAGCTCTGCCGACGCTGCTGAGTGGTGAGAAGATCAATCACTGTCATCCTTTTCTGTAGCTTTGTGTTTAAGACTAATTTCTTCCTTAAAGAAATTTCTGTATAATTCAGTCTGTATCATTAACTCTTCACTTTCAGAAGAGAGAAGCTTAATAAAGAAATGAAATCAAATTACTTCCCTTGCTGGAGAAATTTGTCAGAGCAGCAGCTTGCCCTTTGCAGAGGACCAAGTCAAAATCCCGTCTAATAATAGAACTTAAAGGTGGTTGAATGGATGCATTGAATGCATGATGACATACTCATAAAATACTTTTCTTTATCTCAACTACACTTATTAAACTTTTGACGGAATGAAAAGGCTCTTATCACCTATTCTTCAAATAAGTGAAGATGAAGCATGTTCAAAAAGAATGATTAGACTCTAAGGCTGTCAAAATTAATATTAATTTGTCAAGAAATCTCAATTTTGTAAAGAATAAAATACACCACAGGAAAAAAAGGTGGAAGAGCATCTGAAGAAGCATCTATTTCACCTTTTGCTGCAAGGTATAAGCATTTGTTCAGACCTGGCAGATGTTTGCATTTGTACGTATTTTCCTAGGAGAAAAATCTCTTCTTTCTCATATGATTTATTTCGGTGTTTCTTACTGAAAAAAGTTGTTCTTGAAGCTTTGTTTGAATATTCTTCTACTGCTGCTGAAGTTCTTTGTCTTCTGTCTTCCAGACACTGTTAAAACATAGAATGTATTTTTTCTTTCTTCTTTAGAGCAGACTTCTACATATGTGAAGATGGTTATCATGTTCCTCTTCCTCGTCTTCTCTAAACAGTTTCTTCCTAGACTAAAAATGCATTAGTCTTTTTTGGGGCAAGGAGGCAAGGTTGGAGGTAATAGTATGCTTTGTGATTTTCTAACATGTTTTGCTGAGTCTTTAATTGATCCATATCTTTTGAGTAGATAAGACTGGATCCTGTAGGTCACCTAGATCTTGCTGAGTAGACCATTAGGCTTTCTCTACTAATCTCACAATCCCTCCATTAATATCTGTCCCACTTTTTTTTCTTTTGGTAGTTTGACATTGAGAGCTTATGTTCAGCCTCTGTTCCACAGTAGCCACTAAATCCATCTCTAAGAAAAATATCCCAAGCTGGCTGCTCTCCATCTTGTTCTTCTGCAGCTGATTGTTTCTGACTCAGCCTAGTAACTTTTCTATTCCTTCCACCATCCATCCTCTATATAAATAGGATCATTTTGAGTTCCACTCTCGCCCTTCAACTTTCTTGCAGTTCTTGCTAGATTCATGTCATCTGAAAATTTAGTAAAGTTACATTATCATCTAGATTATACATAAATACTGACTGGAAGTAGTCCCAGAACAGATCTCTTCAGAACTCCTTTTGATACATCCTCCGGTTCTCAAAAGAAACCATTGATAACAATTCTCTGGATGCCATCATCCAAGCACCGAGAACCTGAAAAACAGGGACATATGACCATAATGTTTACTATGTTGTGCTTCATGAAATCTTCCAAAGGGTTTTGAAAGAACATCTTTCCCCAAAAAGCTAGAACTAAAGATTTTTTTATGTTCTGATCTTGTTGTTCAAATGCCCACACTTTCCAAAGACTTGGGTAGAATCCACAATTCTGGCCTATTCTTTTTGTACTTACCGTAACAGGGAAAAAGGAAAAAGAGAAGAAATAAAACCATGGTTACCACCAAAGATTTTTATGTCTAAATGAGCTAAAATGCTGCGTCAGATAAGCATGATGTCAGACAACCATGAACAAACAAAGATTATGAACTTGTGCTTTTTGAGATTGTGTTTCTCCATTCTTTCTTTTAAAGTTTAGTTTTAATCACATAGATCTTAGTAGGCTTCTAAAGAAGGGTGTGATTTGGTAGCAGATTTTTAGAAGAAAACAGAATGTAAGAATGAAATTACTATTTTAGATTAGCTAGAATTAAAAGGGAGATGGGATAGGTTCTGCTTGAAATCACACTGTAAGAATGCCAAACTCACTACCTACAGGCAACCAGCCCATATATTTTAAACTACTGCATCATTTCATATTGCAAGATTTAAACTCTCATTGAATTTAGATTTACCTTTAATTCTCAGAATTTTGTTCAATAAGACAAACTTTTTTTTTTAATTAGAAAGGAACTTGTATGTTAGTTTTCCTCATTTGTTCAGCTTGGTTTAATATTGTTTGCTTTTCACTTTGTATTTTAACAAGCTTGCTCTTCAGTTTTAGAATAATTTGTGATCACCCCCAAATGGAAGTTTATTTTATTTTAGTGGCTCTTTCACAACTAATTCAAACTTACATCTGGCTTTAAAGAAATATTTACATAGAAATAACATGAAATTGCACCGTGTAAATGTAGTGCCATTCAACTATGTAAATAGCAGCAAAGATGTTTAATTGAATATAAAAACACTGTTAAAATGTAAACACTGCTTGTTTTGTTCCTATTTCTCTGTGCTTCAACATTGATGGTACAAATGAGGAGAATTAATTAATAGTGGAAGCTAGCATCTGAAGTGTGGTCACATAACTTTGCTGCATATCCAGAATTTTTTTCACTAAGTGTTTGTTTCCCCCGATACCTGTCAATGTACTTCCAAAAGAGTTCCACTCTCTTAAGGGCATCCAGTCCTGGATTTGTGAACCACACTCACCACAGTCCCCAGGGCCAGGCTATGAAGTGTTGTAGAATGAACAAGCAGGGAGAGCCCCTGCTACCTTTCAAGGTTCTAGTCTGGAATAGCAAGTTGTAAGCTGCAGATGGGCCTGGCATCAATTTTAATTTAATTATCTCTTATTTCTCTCTATTGAATTGGAAGAATTCAGAAGAAAGTAAAAAAAAAAAAGTTGTCTGAGCAGGTAATTGCCCAAACAAAAGCCATCATATGTGGGCTGGGGTAGGGATGAAGGCTAAGTAGCATCTTCTGCTAGAGTCACTCAGGCTTCTGATACATAAGGGCATTGAAGTCTAAAGTCTTGAAGGCTTCTGGTTAGTACTGTGAGAAATGATTGATCTAGTAAGTGCTGTGCTACCCCTGCTTGAAGGTTTGCCATTATTTTTCCCTTGCTGAAAAGCATTCCCACCTCTTTGACCTAGAAGGGACTTTTGATGCATGGGACTGACAGACTGACGACTTCTCCGGTTCATCTGCACTTGTGTCTCATCACTGCTATGATTCATGGTTCAACTTCTACAGCTTCAAAGAAAAGGTTGGAGGCATCTAAAAGCAGTGAAGCAAGGAGCTGTCAGGGCAGGCTGCTCCATCACCAGAAGAGAGGAAAAAAAACCCAAAAAACAAACAAAAAGCTTGGGGAAGAAACAAAGTTGGAGAGCAAAGTTTTGTTGCTACTCTATATGAAACTATTTATATCAATAGTTTTTCACAAGACATATCTTTTTCTTTTTTTTACATAGCTAGACACTTCAAAGTATATGTTCAGAAAAATAAAAATGTACAGTTCATTGAGGCTATTGACTTTAGTCCTTTGAAGCAAGTACATTCACAATTAATTCTGTAACTTGATGTTTAGTCAATGCAATTGTTCCTTAGTAGAACAGGAACTATAAACGAGAGTCATTTCCCAAGCCATGCAGTTAGTGTTGTAGGGAATGAAATACCAACAGGGTGAATTAAGGACAAAGTAACAGATTTCTCTTAATTTCTTTCTGCTTTTCTACTGTTAGTCAATCTTTGCATTATTTAAATGAGAGCTAATTTTTGGTAATTGAATTTATAGATGATTTTGAAACGTGTTTGGAAAACAGTATGTCTGGGGTGATGTTATTAGCTTGGGTAAATGCAGATAATTCTGCATGTCAAGGACAATTAACACATATCCTGTGGTCTTGATTACCAGGTTCATGGAAATTCCATCCAAAAGAAATTCTCTTAGGAAAGCCTTATGGAAATTTAAAGGCCCCTGCCCTACAATTAAAAGGGGAAAGTAATGAACCCCCTCACTTTTTTTTTTTTTTTTTTTTTTTTTGGTGATTGACTATAAATCTTGGCTCAGGGGACTGTTCTCAGAGGAGAGCGTTAAACAGTCATGAAGAAAAAAAAGGTTTAGTTGTGAATGTGTCTATATTCCTGGGTTGCTTTAAAAATAATATATATATTTATATAAAAATAAAGGTGAGTAATGCCATACTAAGTCTAACACAGGAAGAACAAGCAAAAGAGGCACCAAATGTAGCTCTGGCCAGTTTGTACTTTGACTGTGTAAAAAGTCTTTTCTTTCTGTGTGTTCCATGTGTAGGAAAGTCATTTTATATACATGTTCCAGAATAAGCAGTACATTTCTCATAAGCCCTTGAAAAAAATTAAATCATTAACTGACATCAAAAGAAAACAATTTAAAATACCTCCTCGGTGGCTAATATTTTTTTTAGCCCATTGGCAATAATTAATCCTTAAGTATGCAGAGGAGAAGTCTTAACAACTGAATCTTAATCTTTAAGGCAAGATCTGAGGTGGGCTGTTGGCAGGCTTTCTCTGTTGTCTCAAAACTAGGACCTAAGCCGTGGCAAGATGCTGTCAAACCTAATAGAGTTCAGCTACAGCCCAACGCAATGCAAGGTTATGCTCTACATTCTTTGTCTGATTTTAGAAACCTCACCTAGAGAATGCCATACAGATGACCCCAGTCTAAAAACTTAGAAGAGCCAATTACCAGAGCAGGTAATGTGCTATTTACTGTGATCGTTTTCATTGTGATGTGAGTGAAGGGAGATTGAAACTAGAAGATTTGCAGGTAGTTTTAAATAGTCAGAGGCAAAGCTGGAAAGACTTGACCTGACCTGTGAATTGCCCAAGAAAGCAGTATAGGAGAAGGAATTGTTAACAAAAGTGATGCAGCAAAGAAGATAAAGCAGAAATTAAATGGATTTATTTTTGTCCATATTTAATGTCCAGGAGCAGGAAGAAGAGGAAGTGAAATCCAGTAATGTAAGTTTGGAGAGGTGAGATACAGGGATGGAGATCTGAGCTCCCAGGAGTAAGGCAGTGTAAAGTTACCCCAAAATAGATGGTCAGCCATCTGAGAGGAACTCAGACCCTGCAAAAGCTGATTTTCAGAGATTTTAACATCAAGAAAGTTTCTGCATATGCTTTTTGGATGCATTCAGCCTATACCAAAACTGATGACTTCTTGACAGGAGTGTGATGGATATGCTCCTTTCCCAGCTCAGCCTAACCTGTACCTTACAAGGAGCCCTGTTCAGTTGCTTACCACCAGTGATTTATCTAATCCTGGTAGGCGCCACCATTCTGATTTCTTCTCCCACTTAGACTCAACATAACAGTCCTGAAGGCTGCATCCGAAAGAGGAGGTAAGGCTAATAGACTAGCCAATGGTCCTCTGAAATGAAAGAATGACTATAAATCAATCACCTTATCCTATAAATACGTGGAGAGCCCAAGAGCCTCTTGAGCTCTCCTGGCATGGCAGCGGACTGCACATCAGGATCCCTGGGCCTGATACTCCTTGAGGTTAAGAGATCCTCCCTTCCACAAGAGATTTGTGGTAAGTAAACATAGCGCACTCTCTTTCTTTAACTTTACTTTGTAACTGTGCACAAGAACTCTTAGTCATAAACCATTGACCAGGTCTGGGACTAGGATTGGATCCAGCCACACCCAGACTCCTCTCAGGAGGAGCCTGGAAAGCAAGGGGGTCCAATCTGAACCTTGTGACCCAACGGGAGCGTATCCCAAGATAATTGTATATTATTCTGAGCCTCCATGCAGTAAGTGATAAGCGACCTTGCCATAGAATCTTGTGAAATCATTGTCCTTATTAATAAATCCTATTATTATTTTTTTCATACGAGTGAAGTGCATTTTGTCACTCACCCCTGCCACCACTCGTTCTGTGACACAGGAGAAAGGTTGATATCTGTCTGCTGGGTAGTACACAGTGATTGCCATACCTAGAAGGCAAGGAAAAGGACAAGAGAGACTTTTTGCTTAAGGTAGATTACTTTCAGGTAGAGAGCCCAAGCTGGAGGAAAAACTGGTCCAGAGTGTAATGCTGGCAGGATTTAGGAGACTCTGGAGTTAAACCATGCTGTAGAATAGGATTTGTGTATCTCCCTTTCTTAGATACAAGGCAGTTAAAATCCTTCCAATTCCTGTCTTGGGCATCGAAGACAACACTGGTCTGAACACTACAAACCATGATAGATATTTATTTTTCTATCAAGAAAGAAAAGAAGAGGAAGCTGGGAGGATTTACTCCACTAAGCAAGAGATGAATTTAAAGCCTTAGGAAAAGAGTTTGGTCCAACATGGTGAAGGTAGCTGCAATTTCAGTAAAAGTGCATAGCTAAGAGGCCATTGGATCTGAAGAAGGAAAGGTAGTTAGTCAATTTAATGAGGGCAGTAGAAAAGACAGAAGCTAGATCAACATTCTATCAATGCTAATGCCTAGTGCAAGTTTAATGGCCCTCTAGGAATACATTTATTCTCTGTAGATTTTTTCTCTTTGGACATAGCCCAAAGATGAGCTCAGCTTCTCATACCATGAAAAGATAAATCCTTCCGTTGGAGGATTAGTTTTCACACCCGTCCTCTCAAAAAGAAGAGAAATCTGTGCTATGATTTTAGGGGAATGACTTATACTTTAATGGTACTGAAAGTAAAGCAGCAGTTTTCCCATTGTAGTAAAAGTAAATAAGGAGTATAAAAAAGTATCCCAAAATGATACCCACAAATGTATAGCAATGTGTACTATTGCTATATTGAGCAAAAGTGAATATGAGTGTGCAGATTAGGAGTTTTTGTGCTCCTCATTTTTTTTTTGTAAGTTAATTGCATATGTTACGCCTGTATACCAAATTTGTTGGCATGAATCTACTGAAAAATTTATAACTTGTACAAAGAACAAACAATGTGTACACAATTGCCCAAGGTGAACTTTAGAAATCTGCCCTGCTAGCTGCTGGGTAGCTCCTAAAGATTCTCTACAGTATCAATGGCACCTACAAGTATAAATTGTCAGAGGGGGGAAAAAAAGGTGCTATCAGCAAGCTGTGCCGTTGCCCACAAAACAATGCTAATAAATGTCATGAGTGCAGGAGAAATATATTTATGGTTTATTTCAGCTAGACTCACTTTTTTTCTTAAAATAAGTGTGTATTTTGCTGTAAAATCTCTGTGTGGAGGTGTTGGAAGAGTGAACTGAAAGCACAGCAAATAGGAAATCTGTCGGGCCACGTAGACTCTCTTTCAAACACACTCTTCTAAAGAGCTCTGCTTGCACATACTTCATCATCAGGATTTGTGCTAAGGATGTGTTGCTCATGAAGACTGGTTGCTCATGAAGGCATAAAGTCTCTATTAAAATCTATTAGTTCTGTTTGTGCTGAAGGCATATAGTTGCCATGCAGGTACAATGCTCCATTTGTAGAGCTTTCATCAAATGCGCTGTCACGTAGTTAGCCTGATGATTAAGGGCACTTTGAGAAGCCTACCACCTTTGCATGCAGAGAGACGGTACCCTGACCTGCAGGAACCCCGAGGTGCACTTAATAAATTTATCATTTTGCTAGATCTGTCCATGGATGTTTTATTTGTTAGTCATTGTTATTAGAGTATTACTAACCTGAACACTGGAGTTAACTCTTAGCTTTCTATTTACTCCCTTTTGAATTATTCCGTGCTCAAGTAACAGAGAGCACAGCCTCAAAGTCTTCTATTCCTATGAGGAGACCTAAATCAGGGAAGAGATATTTGCATGGAAAGTGAAATTTTAGAGGACCAAAACCTTAAGGTAGATGATACAATATTACATACTCTCAGGTATTTTGTAAACACTACCTTGCACTAAAGGAAATAAGAAATTAAATTCCTGCTCTTGCCCGGTTGGAGATTGTAATAGTTTCATACAAACTATTTCATTTCCAGTATTTAAGTGAACATTGACATACCTATTTCCACAGGGGCAGAAATATTCTGGTGATAACATTACACTAAAACCTTTGAAGTAGTGATTTATGTACTCAGTGTTGGTTATGGAAAAATATTATGTGTAGTAGAAAAAAAGCAAGTATATCTTTCTAGGAGATCTGAAAGCTGAGATACAGAAAGAACTGACGACCTTGAAATGGTTAGCCTTAACAAATCAGTATGATTAGATCAGTTATTAATCAAATACCAAGTTTGTTTTTTATTGATTTGAAAATGTCCTCCCTCAAGGTTGCTACAGAAGCTTCTGGATTTCAGACATTTTCCAAACTCAAAGACTTTTTACTCCATTTTTTTATTATGTGTCAAACTTTCAAATAGAAGGCAACATGCTACACATGTAATGACAACCAAACAACACATTTTTCACAGAAATAGACAGTTGGTAGCCTCCATGTGTCTAAATATCAGTCAGAGCAAAGGCAGGTTAAGTAATGGTAGCACTGGTAATGACTGTGGGTGTCTTGTGCATATCTCAAATCAACAATGACAGAAGCAGCATAAAAACAATTTATGAACCACAGCCCTCATGGGAACTACATTTCAAGCCATAATTTCATCTAAACTGTTTATCGGCTGCCTCTATTTAATGTATGAAGTGTCAAAAATTCTCTTCAACATTAGACTTTTTACTGTCTTTTGATTTATGTATTAAAACAGAGCATGGTAAATACAAAGATTGCTTAGTTGCTTTGTATTTGAAAAAAAAATTGGAAACTTGCTATAGGGGTAAAATCATTCATAAAGTAGTTAAAAATAATAGAAGTCATAAACTTTTTGTACTTAAATAATTTAGCACGGAGATGATATGAACTGTAAGAACTTTTACTGTCCAAGGCCCCTCTTGCAAATACAGTTGTTTACCTTGTGAGGAGATAAGTGACCATATCCATGGAAGCAAATAGCTGAGTGCAGTTTTCATTTCAGGGAATAGAAAACACTGCTTGGTAGGAGTGTAGGGAGGCATAAATCCTGGTACTCACCTTGTACCACCAGAGATGCCTGAGTGAACCTCTCCAATTGCTTGGCATTTACTTAACTTGACCATCTATATTTATCTGAAGGGCTGTGATTTTCATAATCACCAAAACAGTCCTGAAATCTTAAGCATACTCCCTACCTAAAAGTCTTAGAATGAGATTCCTTAAATCCATATGGATACTTACCACCATTGCTCCATATTTTCCCTTCTCAGGAAGGTCATTGGAGCAGCACCTGAGATATCTGATCAAAAGGAAATCAGGTGAAGGCATTCCCCACATCTTCCCAAGATAAGCACATGAGATATGCAAGAGACAGCCCAGGTAGCAAAGTGGGGTGAGACATGGGCAACTCCACTGCAGTAGGAGAGGCAATATGCTCAAACAGCCCCCAGACCCTTCTGAATGCGTCTTTTAAACAAAATATGTCTAAGTAGTCGATGTTTCTACTATGAGCTTCTAAGTATTGAATTTCCAGAATAGCTGTATTTCTTTCTGAGTATGTGCTGGGATTTCCCTTGGAGGTTTTTATATAATAAAGTATATAAATGGCTTTAGAAATCATCCATTGAGCACCAGAAATAACAGGTACATCCACAAAGTTCAGCAGGAACATTAAGCAATTTCGCTAGATTTTTTTATTACAAAGGATAGGGGACTCCCATTCTGAAAGCGTGAAGGAAACATAGGACTGAATTGGCAGAGGGGAGTATAAGCAGTCATCAGCATCTTGTGACCTGATCTTCATCTCACATTCATTTGAATATTGAAGAAGACACCTGTTTTCTATGTTGCTTTTTTTTTTTTTTGGAGAGGGGGCATGCTTTTCCTACAGATGTAGAACCCAGAAATCATGCACAAGAAGGGGAGTTTAAAGAGCAGCCAAACAATGGACTTGGTTTTAGTGCCATCTGTAATCGTTATGAGTAAAGTTCATAAAACACGAGCAGGACTGATATTTAACACTTAAATGAACTCGGATGTAAGTGGAAAATTATGGTCAGCTGTCTGATATTAGTGTAGTAACACAGAATTTACCTGGTTTTTATTTTCACTTTTTGGTCATGAAGTGTATCTTGCAGATATCAAGTGGGTTAAAGCTGTGCTTAGCAACATGCTTTGATGGTCTTGGTTTTTTAACCCACAGGAAAAAACGCTGAAAATGAAAAAGCTTCAATGCTGATCCAGTGAGTTTATATAGCATGTAATTAAGAAATATGTAAATTATCCAATTAGTGCCATACATTATGCATATGCTTAAAGGTAAGCACATATTTTAACACTTTATACTGAAACTTGACTGATCTTGAGCCTGTTTGGAGTTACACCTGATATGTACTCTATGACAACCTTAAGTCTAGAGTGAAATCAGACTCAGGAACCCTGTGCTTATGTAAACACAATTGATCTATTGGAAGATTAACAGATGAAGGAGTTGTTAATCAATTAAAATAGCTGCAATAGACTGAAAATAAAAGTAGGCTTTAATTACAATTTTTACTTGCTTTGCATGTCTCCAAATTTATCTCTGTGTTTTTTATTTGTGAGGAAAGGCTCTCTGGGAACTGGGAGACATTCACTCGCACCCTGTGAATGAAGTTGGACTGAAAACTCATAAAGTCTGATGGGTTTGTGCAGCTCCTAAAGCCCTCTACCCTGTAAAATCACTTTTTTAATGAATTTGCAGGATCCAGCAGGTTGTGTTCATTTAGAAGAGGAGAAATCCACTAAACCACTGTAACACCAACAATTCAATTTCATTTACTTAATAGGAAATGAGAGTTTTGACAAATAGGTGTTGAAAGTTTTTTTTCTAAGATGCATAAAACTTACCTTTCCACATGGCTTTTAGAATCTTTCTTAGTGATACCACTCTCAGAAGTAGGGGCTAAATGTAGGAGGCTTACTTATTTATTCATAAACCAAAGAGGTTTACACTGCAAATACTAGAGGTTGCAGTTCTTCTTAGGAAATTTTTCTTTTCCATATTTTACAGATTCTACAGTTTTATATAGCACTTGAAAGGAGACTTTTCTTGTAGCATTTATGGCTGGTGTTCTCTTAGTCTGAGCCTGTCAGAAAAAGAAAAATCATTTGGAAGGAAAACAAATGAATTGCCAGCTGAAGGAACAAATTTCTTTTTCCTCTCTGAAGAAAAAAGATGTTTCATACTAAACTTTACACTAACCTTTAACATATATAAACAGACATGAGTGTCCTTTATATAGCACTCTAGCTGGACGTCTGCATTAAAGGGATGTAAATCTCTAGAATATGTATATTGAACCCTAAATTAATAAACAGGATGTTTCATTCAGCTTTACAGGAGAATTTCATCTAGTAGACATTATAAAGGATCTAAATCAAGTCTCGTAATGGTTATGCAACGTGTTCACATTTGACATTGCTGGAGATATGTCTTCATTTTTGTTCATTTTGCTAGAGTTAGATCTCAATATTTTTAAGATCAGTTTGTTGAAAAATGGCTGCCCTATGTAAAAATTGAATAAGTACTTCTTGGCTTTATGGGTTTAGTAACTGCAGTTGTGAAGTGTTACTGATGGGCACACACACATATAATTGGGTTTGATGCATGTTATGAAAGACAGAAGTGAGAAAAAACACTCAGGACTCTTCAGTTCTTAATGAGCTCTGATGTAATGTAGGTATTTTTCTCCTCCCTGTTCTTAAAGATCTGTAAATATCACGTTGGGAAGCATGCTCCTTCGGGAGGGAACCAGCACACAGCTAGGTAAGTGCAGCACCAGTAAAAACTGGCTTAGACCAATGGTCTAAAGGGACAGTATTGAGGGTCTCATAGGAAGGCAGACACATGGTATATCCTTCCAGTGCATTTAGAAAAGAAGAAAAAATGTGTTTTTTCAGATGCAGAAAAGTGTATTATAGTATTTTAAAAAGACAGCTACACAACATAAGTTAGAACGAGTCAGCACAGAGTAGGTCAGCAAATGCATTGAGGAAATTAATCAGAACATCACTAAATACAACTTTGAAATGAAAATAGACATAGCAAATATGTACAATTTTTGTACAACTGAACTATTTTCCTTTGTCAAATGATGCTCTGACATTTTGACATGTTTAATAGAAAAATAAAACTATTGCTGCCTTTTTGTATAAAAGTAGGAAAATGTATTATATTTTAAACAATCCCAAATTTATGTGTCATTCTATTTTATTAAAAAAATATTAAATTCCTTCGGCCTTTATCCCTGTTCATGTTTTCAAATTCAGACTCTAGTTAAATTCAGAATTCAGGTAATGGTTTCATTAGTCTCTTTTTTTTTTCTCTTCAACAACTACTTTTATTTATGTAGTCTCTCAAGCTTGTGTCTTTTCCATCTTGTCAGTATCAAAGAAGCAAAGGACCAGAAAACTGAACTGCTGCAGCTCAGTGTGTGATCTTAATGTGCCTGCAAACAAGAAGAGAAAAACAGTTTTCTCCAGAGTACTATGCAGTGTTGAAGTGATTTAGGTCTGGAAAATCAATCTGTTCATTCTTCTGGACAATTTCTGAAACAAATATTTAGCAAAATTTATATTGTTGTACATATGCAGACCAAAGGATTCCACTGGAAGGCAGAATTCTGTAATGCCATATAATCGTCTACTCAATAAAATTTCTTTTGAGTAATAAATACAATTCAGCAACATATTTTAGGACCATATAAATGTAATCAATTGTTCAACTTTTCATTTTTCCTGTAACTAGATGATTTTATACTATCCTGTTTATAGAATAGACACGAAAACACTAGAGGCCTTTAGATGAAAGCAAACAAACAAAAAACAAAATGAAACACCTCCACTTACATGGACTTTAATTACTGAAATTTCATTTTCAGCTTAGCCATTTGAACCCATTAAAGTGTAGAGTTTTCTGAAATGCCTAAATTACTTAAGAGTATACATTTAAGTGAAATCTTAGTGCACAAATATTGTGAGAAAATAGGGTTTAAGAACCCAAATCATGTAGATAATTTTTGACATGTTGCCTGTAGGTGCTGATCCCAATAAGGTTATTTTCTTGCTATTAATCATAATCATAGAGTTACATAGTCATACAGTTTAGGAACATTATTGTAAACTAATATCCTATGTGCACAGTTCTACAAAAACATGGGACAAAACCCCCTAATCTTAAAGCCTTAACACTTGTATATGAGACGAGGGAAAATACATAAATAGTCAATACATAAGATTCTTTTATGTATCTTGCCCAATATTTTGTTGGCAATTAATTGAAGAATTAAATGAAGAATATATGTGAGAAAATATATCTTATTACCTTTAAGTTAGCCATTCTTGTCTAATCAGTACAATTTGGACATTTATCTTTCGTCCTTCAATATCTTTGACTACTTAGTCATAGTCCATACTTAGTCATAACCCAAGAAAACATCTTCCTGTTGTTTTTATCTTGATTATAATGACAAATCATTTTCCTGTATTTTTTTTTTAAAAACTGTACAGTTCAACCTGCATAAATTGAGGCTTGATTTCTGACTATCATAGATATATTCTTCCAATGATCCTCTAAGATATAAACCTGTCTGTCACCAAGAGGAACTTGAGACTTTTACTGGAGCCATGAAGCTCTTCAATTATATTCTTGTCACCTGCACACACTTCTACGTGTGATATATTTATGCAAATTGCTCTGGGGAAAAATAAATTATTCACCATTTGAAGCTTCCTGCATTTTGAAACTACAAATTATCCCAGATTTTTATCATCTTAGATTACCTGAGGTGATTCATAGAGATGAAACAAATAATTGTTAACTTTTATATCACCTGTACTACTTTCCTTGGGTTACCTGTTGATTTTTAAAGCAAATTTTCCTCTTTCCATGACGGATAGCACTGACCTCCACTGCTCTGTCTCTGTTTCTCTTCCAGATAGTTGCTCTGAATCTACGCAGCTATTGAGTCCAGGTGTGAGATCCTATCTACAGGATTTTCTTTACTAATCTGCTTTCTTCACTAATCTGTCATGAATAATTATTTCCCAGTTAGTTTATGCTTTCAACATTGCTTATTTTCAGTTATTCACATGTCAATAGGGGGATACCCTGCTGATGAGACAGCACTGAATAAAGCGACACAATATTGTGGAAATGCGCACCGTCCTCCTTGGTCCACTGCCCGCTGCCCACTGATATGGATGGGTGGGTGTAGAAGTGTTTATATAGTCAGAGTTTCACCAATAGCTATTCTAATACATACTGAAGGAGAAAAGACAGATGTAAATTCAGGCTCTTTTCCAAGAGAATGCATAGGCAGGCTCTTAATTTTAAGCCAATGGATTTTAGGCAGGAGAGTCTCCTCTAGGGGTATGAAAGTCTGAGCGGTGTTTGAGAAGGATTGATAGCTAATTTTCAGAGATGCTAAGGCTCCATTAAGCTGACTGAAGTCAGCAGAAGCTACATCATATCAGAGAGTATTAAGGCAGAGCATCTAAGTTCTGCCAGGCAGAGATCCACTTGCCATTCTCAAGCAATGCCAGGATGCTGAGAAAAAATAAATATGTTTTCTAAAACACTCTTCTGATAATGGTATATTAGATTCATTCTGACAGCAGAAAAATAACCTAACTTGTTGATGAGCTTTAGTTTCATTCATACGTACACACTGCAGTATTTGTGTATTGCTTTTAGGATGGCTTGTAGTAGCAAGGCTGAAAACCAAAGATGTGCAATTTGTTTGCAACAGTTTCTTTGGTCAGAAAGCAACCATGCGATTAGTAATTTTCCAGGGAGACCTAAAGGGGGCAAGTTGCATTTAAGTGATCTAAATCCAATGGTTACATTCAGGGGGGATTAACATCTGCTAAAAGTATTATGTTTATCATGCAGGTGTTTCAATATTTGTATTTATTACGTGTTACAGCAACAGTCTCTGAGAAAACATTCATATAACAATCTGGTGGTTTTATTGTCTGAATCTGTCAGGACAGTCATTTTGTTACTCCAACATTGTGATCCCCTTGCAAGCTGTAAACTATTTAATGAAGTGAGTACATGGAGAAAGATGACAGACTTTCAAACTTTTGGAAGACAGTTTTACATCAGAGACATCAGTTTTTACACTTGGGATTGTTCATAATACATATATGGCAAAAATGCTGAATTAGATTGAACATTTCCAGAATTCCAATGTATTCCCTTGTGCCAGTATATATTTGACATTGCTTTCATTTTGTCAATAAACAAAACACTTAGGTTCCAATATTGGTGGAAATAAATATTCCATGAACTACCTCGTAGAAAGTGTAATTATATATGACTTTGAAGAGCTTTGCTTCATGTTTCCATAATGCTTTTATAGCCCAAAAAGTAACTCTGCAGATATAGTAACTTGCAGGAAAGCCTGTTGCCTGTTAAAAAAAAAGAAAAAAAGATAAAATTTAAGAGCTTGACATCTGCTGATTTGCATCATAATGTAACATGACACCATCAGTCCCGCAGAAAAACAGCTATGTTAAAAATGTTAAGGTTGCAAAATGGAGTGCTTGAAAGCACAAGGAAATACCCTAGTTTAGGTCACCTATGTGATCTTAATTTGTTCCTCCTTGAGTGATTGCATTATGATGCAGTTTTTATTATATTATCATGGAAGTTTTTGCTCACAGGACCTCTTGAATTTGATCCAGCTCATACTGGAGCTAATGGAAACATTCTCGTTGAATTCAGTGAGTTTCAGGCCACGTTCCAAATAGCACTTTTTTTCTTATGTAACCCATATTTCTTGGAATAACATAGGTGTATATAATGACAAAGTTTATCCGGTGAACAAGACATGATCCTTGTTCCAAGTAGTTTACAAAGACCTTGTTCATATAATAAACTGGAGGTGATCGGTTCCCTCTGTCTGAATTGATCGCTATTTTGCTTTGATTAATCCACAAAAATGTAAGCTTATTTCTGTAGAGAGTTCATTGTTGAATCAAAAAAAAACAAGATCAATCCCTACTCTGTCCTCCCCCCAGAAACACTAAGCTCTCCTTTTTTTGAAGCAGGAAAGAATTTGCACTAGGGACAAAGACAATACAATTCAGGTAAAGAAGGATCCATAATAGTGGCTGATTATGGAAAAGATAAGATGCAGAGCTGGAAGGAACAGATTTATTTCATCTTTTATCATTTGGAGTCAGTGGATTTTACAAACTATAATCATTACTGTAGAAAGATAATCTTCAGGAATAAATGCCTAGCCAAGAATGGTAGATAGATGGTGTATGATCAATCACAAAAAGACAGTTACTGCCAAGGATGGAGACGGTATGAGATTTGTCCTTGCCATTTCTCTCAGATAAATTCTCCAGTGTACCATCTTGCATGGATTGTATATAAGCCACCTTGTGCTCATCTTGGTTCTAATCTTGACTAGAGATTATTGTAACAAAATGATCTGTCTCAGATTATTACAATCACACTTAAAGGGCAACTTCCAGGAATAAGCTTCCATTTATTTGCGTGTATATTGAGGACAAAAATGATATGCTTTTTCACTATCTCACCAGCCTGTTCTTTCATATATTCTTTCAGGTGGCTTCCATTCTGTTCTATAGTGGCCTTGACAAAAGCAGAATCACACCTTATTTATTTATTTATTTTTATTTTGCATGAGCAGTTTAACCTGTTTCACACCCTTATTCAGTAGGATAAGTCCTTCTCTCTAACTATTGATATCTTCCAAGCATATCATCATCAGCAGCATGCGTTATTTTAACTCCATCATTTATTGATCGCTTGGTCAAAAGAATATGACTGAAATGTTTATATGCATTATGAACATATAATTTTACTCTTTCTTTTGGCCTTTGGAATTAGTAACATCTGTTCCCACTGATGGAAAATATCCTCTGGGCCACAGAGGAATCACAGTCACATGTTGCCGCTGGAACAGCCTGTGTGAATCAGTGGTAAGATAGACTCATCACTCTGCACCTAATAGATATAACACCAAAATGGAGCCAAGACATTCCTGCCCAAAGTGGGAGGTAACCGTCTATTCTCTAGCTTGAAAGGAGAAGTCTCAAAACCATTTTCTGAGTCCTTTCAGCCTAACAGACAATGCCTGCTTAGCTTGTTTCAATGCAAGCTTCACATTTTCATCTGAGCTTGTTAATTAAAATAATTATTTAACCTAAAAAAAAAATCCAGCAGTATAGACTGAACAGCCTGAGAGACCTCTGAATCCTTCTGATTTTGAGTCAGAAAACTAATTTTGGAGTACATCTGAGCATTCTTGATTCATATTATCCTTAAAACTTCAAAGATCTGAGCAACAACACAGACTACTGATATATTTGTCATTTTTTTTGGCTGAGACAAGTAAGTAGTAAAAAAGAAGAAAAAAGAAATGCACTGCATAATTTAATGAGTAACATACAAAAATAAAATTTTATTTTGCAAAGTGGCAAAACTTCATTTTTGGAAAAAACGACTAGAGTTTTTGAGAATGCAGAATTACTGTCTCAAGTATCAAATGATATCGAAGGAGAGTGTCTTGTAGAAGTACCCATGTTCTCAACGTAGCATGCACTGATCTTGATGCGCACAAAGTGACCAGTGGTCTGTTTTTCATGGCCAATGAAAGGTTGTATCAGATCTGTGACAATTTGCATCTTTGAGTCTTGGATCTATGGTGAAGGCAACTTCCTCGAAAAACTAGCTCATGTAGGTCATTAATGACTATTAAGAGGATGTATAGGACAGATTTCATTTTTAGGGAATCTATATTTCCACACTGAAGTTTAGATGCCTTATACTGTATAACAAACTCTCAGAAAAAGGTTATGGTGTCCAAAAAGCCTGATGTATGATTTATCTACAGTGTCTCAACACAATGCAACAGCATTCAATGCTATTTGTACTTACTTGTACAAGAAGATTTCTTCATTTCACTTTGTAAATATACTTATTTCTTAGTTGATTCTTTAAACTGATTTTTATATTCATTCCTACCTCTCTCTCTTTCTTCCTTTCTTTCATATATATCTTGAATGCAGCCATTCTGCATAAAAATCTGAATTTAAGACCAATCAATTCAGTAAATGCCATGAACCACATTACATGGCTTTTTAGATATTATATCTTTTAGATGGCAGAGAATAAAAGGTTCCAAGTGTATAAAAATCCCATGTTCAATTCTCTGAGTCAATGTAACAAAGTTAGATTGGATGCTAAATACTGAACACTTGGCCCTGGTCCTTGATAGTCATACTTGTACTGATTTGCCCTTGCTATTATCTCTTGAGCCATATCATAGCAACATATTTTGCATGGTAATAAATTACCATGCAAGTAGAGATGTAATGTATTGCTAAAAATAGTGCCCACGTTTTGCATGGCTGTAGAGGTTTGACTGAAAAGCTCAAGCAGCTCCTTACAAGGGGGTAACATCTGATCTGCGAGGTGCTATCTACCTTTGTTTTTAGTGAGAGTTGAGGATGTGCAGTCCTCCAGAGATCTGAGACCTAGAAAGAATATTATAAAAGTCAAGCAAGTGACATGTGATAGTGCAGTTCATCCAATAAGAAATGAGTTGTTTAAAACAGACAAAGTGGAGTGAGTAACTAGCTATCAGAGACAGTTTTGACATAGAGCCATAAAGTGGGAAGCAGCATACCATTTTAGCAGGCATTAATGCAGCAGACAGACCTTCCTAATGATCTATAAATAAAACAGAAAAAATGTCTTCCTGGCTTAAGTGAATTATTGTTGCCATTAAAGATGATAGCACGACATGGGAGGAAAGGTAGTGCTACTTCTTTAAAATGGAGTGTTCCTCCCTCACACCCATTATTAACTTCAGCTAGAAACTGGAGTAACACAAACACAAAGTTCTTCTGTCCAATTTTGACATTACATCCACACAAAAGGAAAGGATAGCTTGTCTTTTTTTTTTTCTGAAAAAAATCCATGCAGCCCTTACACTACTTGCAGTATTTTCTTCTCCCTGTTACCAATAGCAAATAGAAAAACTTCCATACAAATATCCATGCATATCTCTACTTGTTTTCTAGAAGAGTGTCTTGATGCATTGGGAACAGCACAGACAAGAATTTTTATTAATTTATTAGTCAGCAACAATCAAATGGCTGGCTGTTTGCTTCCTTGTTTTGTCTTAAAAATGTTTTTTTAGGTTGACTCCTGTCAGCTGAAGCAAGGGAATTAATCAAATGATCACAGGATAATTCAGGTCGGAGGCAACCTCAATCTCTCGTCCAGCCTTGTGCTCCAAGCAGGGTCAGCTCAGAGGTCAGACCAGGCTGGCCCAGTCAGATCTTCAAAACCTCAAAGGGTGGATTGAGCCTGCACAAACTCTTCGGATAACTTGCTCCGAAGAACATAGATCAACTGTCTGCCTATCTTTTTTTCTGAGATTTTCTGAATACAAGATTAAAATAGTAGTATCTGTGGATGTGCTGATCTCTTTTACTTGCCTATTGCTAATCAGTGTGCATGATGTTATTATGAATGAATGGCTCTATGAGACCAAATGGTAGACTCTATTTTTCATAGGGCTGGGCAATAACTTGGAATTTTCTCTTGAACACATGGGGACATGTTCTCTTGAACATATGGGGACATGTTTTATATCAATCTATTTTGAATCAGCCATGAGAAAAACTGCCAAGATCTCTATAGCATATTGGATAAATGTTTATAGTACTGTATTCATCAATATTGTTGAAGGAATCATGGTTTGATCAGGCATGGCTGAGAGAAGGTGGAGGTGAATTTTCTTTTGGTGACACTCCTTGATATTGTCATTAGACCTCATCCAAGCAGTACGAAAGCTGTCAGAAAACATATTGGCTCTTTACTCCCAGCATGTGTGTACTCTTGCCTTTTCTTTTTCTTTTTAATCCTAATAAACCCATCACTATCCCACGGATGTTCTGAAGATGCCACTCTGCCATGTTTCAGCACAGGCATCCATAGGCATGAGCTCATTTCAGCTGCTGTTAAAACCTCCCAATTCTTTATGTCACTTGGTTGCTGAGTTTTCTCCTTGGTACAGGACAGCCATATTTCTTGTCTACTTTGAAAAATCTGTTCTCTATGTATTTATGTGTGTATATTACCCTTTTAAGTTATAATCAAATACAGAAATCCTAAAGTGCTGTATTTACATAGATCAAAATTCAAGATCTTGGATCTGGTCTTTAAAAAAGACTGTTAAATACCTCAAACATTTTCATGTCTGTGGCTCTAGAATTTGATTTTATAATTCAAAATGCTATGAAATTTCTTAATTTGAAAAATATGGATTAAAAAAAATCCTCTGTCTTAAGCATGCTTTCTTAACCTAGAGATCAGTTCAGTAAATCATATGAAGTGCCCCTCAGCACTTTTCCGACATTTTACAGTGCTTCATTACTGCAGATAAATGCAGTTATAGTTCACATAATACGAACACAGAATTCCTGTGCAGGTACTTAATTGAAGCAGATAAATTTTTACGCAGCAGTACTTTGTTCCTCCTAAATCTTTAGTAGTCCATGGATAATAATATAAATGGTAGTAGTGCTAGGTAAACTTTTCTAATGAAAAGAAAAAATACTACAGTTTGTTTTGTGTTTTCAGTCCATGACAAGGAATGAAGTGAAGGAAATTTATATTGCAAGAAATTGTAAAGGGTTAAAAAAACATAGATCTCCGTAAAGAAACAACCTTTGTAACTTTTATGGTTAAATCAGCCATTGCTTTGCTGACCAATAAAATGGAAAATGTGTGCTTTTATAGGTTTATAAAAAAGGCAAACTCTAGTTGCATGAAAAATAACTTTCACCGATTGAGTACAGGTGGCGACTTGTTTAAACTCTGAAGATGTAAAGGCTTAGTATGTATGACTGAAAAAGGGAACATGGCACAATAAAAAGTCTTCCTTTCTTTACTCATCAATCCTTTGGGTATTCCATGTCAAATAAATGTTACAACAATTTACAGTAAAAGTATACAGTGGAAGTGCCAACGTTAACACTTCTTAGGATTGGACAGGGTCCAAATTTTTCACACCAATATTTAATGTGAAGTAAAATGTCTTTTCCATTGGAAGTGTCAGCTGTAACATGCTTTCCTATATTTGGCAACATGCTCATGTGAAGTATAAAGTCAAATGCACATGATGTTCTTTTTATTTCAACCATGATAAATTGTGTTCATTTGTTTAAGTGCAAGTGGCAGTTTTAGTGTTCCTACTATAAATTTTGGTTAGCTTCTATTGACATGCTGTATTAAACTTAAGAAAAACAAATTACACTTCACCCATTTTAATTGACTAAATGTGTCAAAAACACAATAAGTATAACACGAAGGGTCAGAGTCTCAGACTTCACCATAATGGGTGTCATGGCAAGGATCCAGCTTTTTGTACATTTCATTTTTCATAAAGTTTTAGTATGAGGCATGCATTTAACATTCACTTCCACTTCAGATTTGTAGCTAACAAAATTCTCTCATGTTCTGTTCTCACTGCACTCGCTCTAATAAAGAAGTTTCTTTTCTTTTTTTTTTAAGGTGATAGTACTGATGAATATTGATGATCCACTATAAACATAAGTTTTCTGAGTTGATTTTCCTATTTGAGGGAACGAATCCATGATTTACATGATACAAACAGATTGGTATTAGAGCCCATCCCTGAGATCTTGAGTAGGAATCCCTTAGACCCCTTTTCTAAATAGACAAGCTTGTTGAGTGCCAGATAAAACTTGGCATGGTTCATTCCCAACAGATTTGAAAAGATCCTGTCATTTTTAATGCACGCATTACACGTTAAAGAATTGATGTCTATTTTTATCTTTGGAAATCTTTACCTATTTTATGGATGTTAACAAATGAAAATTAAGGAAAACTGCTGAAAGATGATAAGAGTATTGGCAAAATGCCCTAAGCACTGAAATACCTCTTCAAGTTTCAAGCCATTTGAATGTCTCAGTGTGGATTCATTCTTATCAATTATGAACTTTTTACAAGTGCCAGCATTTCTTGCTGCTCTTGTTGCACAGGTTTCTACTTACTAGAAGGGATTTGCCCTCTGCCTGAACCTCTGCCTGGTAAGTTGTAGTAAATCAGGAGATGAGATAGGCAAAGACTACATGTAGAACCTTGAGCAGTATTTATCAACATTTCATTGTTTTCCAGATAACAGAGCTCTTTAAACTATTCTTAATTTTGAGGGAATTGATGAAGAGTCACGTGCTGCCAGTTGCTAACAGCAGGAAGGCAGAGCCCAAATAGAGAGCATCTTCTGCTCGATGTGTACACCTGCAGCTCATGCTTTCCTCTCATGGGTAAATAATGTCAGGCCAAGATTTTCTCTGCTCCTGCTTGCTTTAGTTTGTTCTTGTTACAATGAAATTCCTCTCACTTCTCTAGGAGCAGATCATGACTATAATGCCCATATTAAAGAAGATGGATCCAGATGTATACTGGTATTACCCACATATCAAATGCATCAGCTGCAACAGGTGTCCTTTCAGGCATAGGTGTTTCTATATGCAAGCCTACTCATACAAAATACCCCAAGACTACCTCATTTTTGGGAAATTTGGTAGGATGAACAAGCTCCTTACTTGTTAAGAAAGAATTAACAGGAGCCTAAAAAATTCAATCTGCAATTGGAGGCATCTCAGGTGATTTATAGTCCCCCTTAGAGGGGCTGGCATGATATAGGTTGGGAGAAGAAGACTTGGACACGAGAGCTGCACACACCAGTGTGTTCAAAGAGGAAGGGGCTTGGAGGAGTGTCCAGGAGAGACCTCATGCTTGAGCCTGTGATGGATATTAGAGTCCAAATATCACCAGGAGGGTTCCAGTGAGAGGACTGAGCTTTCCCACTCTGAAAGAAGACAGAGCTGAAAAGGAAGGAAAAGATGATTAATAACCACCTAGGCCTTACAGACTCTATTTTGCTTGGGATCTGTAAGTAAATTGTTAACTTAAAGCAAAGAATTTAGAGATCAGCAGATCTGGCAATCTTAAAAAACTTTTCTGACCATTTCATTTTCAAAAATATGGTTATTTTTATCCCTACCAGTTTGTCTTTTCACAGCTAAAAATGAGTCCCATGCTGTACATCAAAGCTGCTGAGTCCTGTTTTATTAAGGCTGTTCAATTAGCATCCCAGGCTGATTCTGTATAGGATATGTAACTTCATGCTGATGTATACATGACTCAAAATGAAAAGATAAGATGGTACATATAAAAATGACTCAAAAAGATATGATATATATAAAAAGAATGATCACTAATACTTTAGAAATAATTTGTGAAATAATGAGTTTGTTACATCTTTACTAGAAGTATTTCTAGCTTTTCAATATCAAAGAAGCACTTATGCTTATGTCATTGACAAGAACTTATGCTTAGTATCAATTTTAATACACTTCAGCACCTTTTTTTTCCATTGGACTTCGGCATTTCCTCCTGTCCTTGACTTGCCCCTCTTATAGAGTGCACAAGCTTGCTCATAGCTACGTCTCCTTTGCCACTTCCTCTACTTTTGCTAAACAATGTTCCTCCACTCAAAGATTTTGCATTTTTTTTTCTGTTAGAGGTACTTCCAATAAAAATTAGGTTAGTTCTTAGCATGCACTGCTTGAAACATCTCTTTATTTCAGATTTTTATTGATGTAAGAATCTGCTTTTTCATTCAGAGGCACCCCTACTTTAAGCAGCTGTCTAGAAAGTTTTATTATAGATGTCTTCTGTTTTAAGGTAAGTTTTATTTGCTTTGGAGCATGGGGTTTATGGTCCACTCACTAGCTAAGAACCTAGTTTTGTACAGGTAGTTGTAGCTGCTGGAGAAGGCAAAGTATACCTTAAGGCTGAAAATATATCAACTGGAATCATATATACCCACCATCCCAAAGGGAACTTAAAGCTTTCCTCATGTTAGACTAAATGACAAAAACTCTCCACAAATTACAGTTCAGTAGGTTGGAAACCTGGCTAACTCGGGGGATATTGTCAGCAAAACTGACTGTGCCGTCTGTAGCTCCAGTTTCATGCCACTTTCAATACAGAAACATAAAATCATATAATACTCCAGTTTTCAATATAAATGTGCCAAGGTAACTGTAAATTCTTCTCTCTTGGCTGTTTGCCTCAGATAGAATATTTCCTAAGGTTCAACTAAAAATGCTCAGATGGTTCCTCAAGCAAAGTTCAGGAATAAGAAAAATCATCTTAACAGAAAAAAAATATTGTTGAGAATCTCTTGTCTACTCTGTGCATACTACCTTGAAAACTGCAGAGAAAATATTTCTATTTGCTGTTTGGAGACTGCTCTTTACTGGTGCTCTAGTGTTATATCAGAACTTGGCTATGCAAACCACAGGGAACCCTTCATCCCAATGAGAGCACCAACAAAACACACCTGCTGGGAGTCCTTTTAGAGCATAGCAACTAATTTAATGGACTATTTCCTTGATATTGCTCCAAATCAGAACTGGATAGCTGACAGCTTTCCCTGGAACTGCAAATCCTGGCTGTTGTGGGACAATGTGATGCCAAGCACAGAGCCTGAAAGCATCGGCTACCTCCCTAGCTTTACTTCCGTTCACATACAGGCAGCATGAAGCAAATGAAGCAATCTAACTGTAATGAAGAAGAAAAAAGATCAAGGACTGTAAGTATAACAGTCTGGAAAGGAGGAGGGACTAGGCCTTAGAGCTGATACTTCAAAGGAAAAAAAAAAGGCTATGTCTTAATAATGCATATGCAAAAGAGGGCAAAATAAAGATTGTACAGAGTAAGCTTTAAGTACAGCTCTTACCGTGAGACACTGATGTCTGAAACTCTAGAAAAGCTATTTTGACTAGCTGCTGTGAAAGAAACATGGCAAAACTTTCACTATTACTGGAGCTGTATCAGTGATAATACATGCTTTCATAACTCCCTGTCAGTTTAAGGTTAAAGGCAAAGCCCTGCTGGATTTGACTGAAGTCAAAGCCATTTTTAATAATCGTATGAGTAACTTACTTCTTCCATTATAAAACTCCTGTGAGTATCCTATGTTGTAATCCATATGCTCCTGGGACTCCTGAGTTTGTCTCAAGGAGATCCTCTGAGAAACACTCCACCATAGTTCATCACTGCTTATCGTGACAGTGAATCCATATTGCACACACACCCTATCACTCTGCTGCACTAGGGCACAGTGTTTTTCATCCCTGCTTGTTATCAAATAAATTATGTCAATCAACTTAGGCATTCTTGGCACTACTCTGTACCAATACCTGTTGCTAAAAGCTTGTTTGTCACAGTAAGATATTTGCTGGTTCCTCATATGATTTCAATTGATTTAAAAAGGAGTCTTATTATTCTCGAGCATCCTCTTACTTGCGTGTTTTTTTTTTGCGGGATTGGATTGCACATCCAATATGAAGGCTTGAAGTGCCTTCACACACACACAAGCACTCCTCTTGCTTTAATGGAAAGTGACATTTTTGTAAGCTTTTCTATGTGACTATATTATTTATTCTCAGACCTATATGTTCTTTTCTACATCCTGGGTCTTGTTATCCTGTACTCAGAACTGATGCTGATACCAACTATAAAAATGTACACCTATCCTGTCTGCCAATAATAATAACTTATAAAATTATAGTTCCAAGAAACTAAATAAAAATTTCCATTCATTCAGCTAGAAAATATTCCTGCATGTCATTGGTAAGAAATTCAGTAGATTTCTCATAGCCAGAGGTAATAATTCAGGATTTGTATACATACAACATTTTTTTGTTAGATCAAGCATGTGCCTCTGGTTTAATGTTGATTTTCTTTAATACACAGAATCAAAATCTATACTTACTTTTCATAGTAAGTATTTGAGCACTTAACAAAGCTGTACAAAATGTATTTTTCCTTCTTTAATAACTACATAAAAGAATTTGAAAGTTCAAAAATAATTCTCACCTCAGTGGACTGAACTGAAGTTACAGCTAGTGTATTCTGAGAGTATCAAACAGTAACTAGATGTTGACATTTTTCAAGGTTCATTTTGGAAGATATATGAAAATGACTCCAGCTAAAAGCTCTGAAGCCTTTACAGGCTTTCAGTGAATAGAAACTGGGCACTGCCTCACTGCACAGCAGAAGCTGCTACTTTCTTTCCTGGCTGATGGAGGGAAGCTATATATACATTTCCTTAAAGTTAATGCACATGGAATTTTTCCTTTTGACAAGGAAACACAGAGATTGTGCTTATGTCCTCATGACAGTATGGGCTCCAACCACTTTGGGAATTGATTAAAAAGAATATTTTTGCAATGCACCTGCACAGACTAGTCTGGATGTTTCTGAGGTTTACCAGGGATGGATAGACAGAAGGACACTACCTCAAACCTATGAACCTCTTCACATTTGCCTGTACACTCTTTTGTTCTCTATAAGCTTATACTGTTAAAAAAACCAAACAGATTAAGAGTAATGAATGATCTTCATTCACTCAATTAGGTATCTTACGCAGTCACCTCAAGATCTGTGAGATAAAATAAGTTTTTATAAGTATTTATGTCAAATTATTTATTATTTGTATAATTAAGTGCCTTATTATAGGAAGATGACTTGTTTTTTTTCTTATTATGTGTATTATTATCAGTATTTTATAGAGCGCTGCTGTTGTTGGCATGATAAACATCATGGCTAAAGTTTGTGCTCCAAAAAAATAATTAGAAAGAGTTGAGAATGTTTTCCTATGGGAAGCATTTCCCACATCAGGGAAATGTATGAACTTTGGAGGTATTTATTGCCAAAAGCAGATCCACATGAATTCAACAGGTTTGATAAGGTACGGATATGGGAGAATTAGAGTACCACTAGCATGGTATATAGACTTGCCTCATGGTAGTATTCATAGCAGACAGTTCTATTAAGAAAACTGGAAAGGTGCCCCTGCAGCCTGGAATCTCTGATCAGTCACACTTGCTTAAGCTTATGCCAGATGTGCATCCCTCATCCAGGAAAGCACAGGATATATTGGTTTCTTTCTCCATCCAGCTCGTGTTGCCATACTGTGGGAAATGCTGTGTGGCTTAACAGGATAACAAAGATACCAAAGGTGGTTCTTTTGGCTATGCCTACTAGGTATTGCCCTAGGAGATCCCAGGAACTCCTAGGATCCTAGGAACTGGAGATCCCAAATTTCTGTTGGGAAACCCCAATCAGAATGGGGGGTCCATGTGCAATGCAGTTGATCTGCTTTCACATAGTGGTCATTTGCTCACAGTTTCCAGATGTTCAACAGCCCAGCTGAGCTACTCTTTTTCCAGGATACCAGATGTCCAGAAAGCACAAACAAATAGCCAAACTCCCCTTCAAACAAATAAAGTTTCCAGGTGGAAAAGGAGAACTTGTCTACAGAATGAAAGATTTATGATAGCCCAGTTTACAGTAGATATGTCTCTCTATATAAATACATATTAGATGGGGTGGTGACTTGAACTAGATATTTAGGGCTGCAGGTTCTTTTTCTCACTGAAAGCTATCAGGGACCTGAAACCTTTTCCATCAAATCTGGCACAGGGCCACAAAATTTTCAGTTTTGATAAACTGCCATCTTTCTAGTAAAACACGGTTTCATTGGAAAATTCCTGACTCACTGTATTCAT
This sequence comes from Nothura maculosa, assembly GCA_032353885.1. Taxonomy (NCBI): domain Eukaryota; kingdom Metazoa; phylum Chordata; class Aves; order Tinamiformes; family Tinamidae; genus Nothura; species Nothura maculosa. Next base: position 1,063,486 of record JAUBOD010001020.1, read on the forward strand.
CTAAACAGATGCTGGCAATATGGTTCGAACATACGGGATACATAGGAAGACAGAGCAAATTTCAATTTGTATTTGGGCTCCAACCCTACACTAAGAAATGTGTAGCCTCACTCCTGAGCATCGGCAAAGCCTTGATGTGGGATTGGGGTCATGGTCATGGTCAGTTACTATTGAAATTCTTCCCAGAAGAAATTTGTAGAGGCCTCGGCATAATTCTGCCATCACATTCTCACCTCTGTGGTACTAGCAGAGGTATTCGGTATGTGAATTTTAGCGTATCTGCCTAGGCCGCAGACATGACAGTGGAGTTGGCAGAGTTGCAGTCCAGATGTAGGGCTCTTCTGCTTTTCTTTCAGGATATTTGGCAGCGGTTCAGTGGTGTAACAATGTACTGTGTTCTAAACCTTGATGCACATGACAGACCAAGACTAATGGTTTCCTTTAAATCTGGGGCTGAATACCATTGCTGGCTTTGAAAACTCCAAGAAATGTAATTTTACTTTAGATCACTATAAATTTATAAGCTGTTGTACAATGAAGGAGTAATCTCCTGGGAAATGAGCATAAACCTATTATATTTTCATTAACAATCTGTTTTCACCATTGACTTAATCCACATTTACTGTTGCAGAATTTGATTATGCGTTATAAAGCACCATAAAACAATATTAGGTATGTATCAAAGTATCCATTTTCCTGGTCATGTTGAATTACTCATTTCCTTGGTTAAAACCTCGAGTCCTTTCTATATAACTCAAACACAGCTAGTCAGTATATTTACCATCATCTACCTGAAAAGCAGCATAGCAATTTCTTCCATTTCTTTTTCTTTTCGGTAATAGTGCCTTTCTACCATAAAAGACAAGAGAAAAGATAAAGGAGCAGAAAATAAAGGAGCAGAAAAGATAAGGGAGAGAGAAATAAAGTTTTATAAATTTAGTATACCATTTTTATCTGAGAGCTTTGTTTGTGCCCTGCACTTTACATTTAATTTAGTTGCAAAATAGCTACATATGTGGAGTTCTCCCTGCAGCTCAAGCCTGCAAAATGCACCAGAAAGAATTACTAATTCAAACAGTATAACCCACATACATGAGCCTGTTTTAGAGGTGTGATTTGATCAGGGTGGAGAAAGAAATCTTTAAAGTTGGCATGTATGTGGTCTTGGAACAAACCAATATTTTAAGTGTGATGTGGATTTTTGTGTCACTGTTGTTTGAATGTTAAATTTGAAATTTCCTTCTCTCATACAGATAGTCAACTTCTACTTCTGGTTGTCTGGATGAAACAATCTATAGAAATGTCAGGCTACCTATTATGTGCTTCATTAACTAGTGCTTAAATGAGATTTTTGCAACTTTAAAATGGAATAAAATGATTACTTCTGTTTATCATTAAAGCTAGAAGTCAATTAAAAAGAAATCCATTGATCAGTGTTAAGTACCTTAAATGTATTGAATGCCACATAGTCCTGCAAGAGCTGGCTGGTATTTTAGAGCAGCAGCAGTAGTAGTTACAAGAGACTGACGAGCACTTCCTGTCAGCATTACAGTTTTTGCCAATAACATTTAGGCTCTGGTCAGCTCCATTAGTTTTAGTGTAAAAGTAGCTCTGATGATGTTAAATACTATGTTTCAAAATTTCCTGAATGGTGTGTGAAACATGCAATTCCATTGCTGTGCAGAATGCATCACTCCCACCAGTGCACCAGGAGAGAAATTAGGGCTAGGGAGAAATGCATAATTTCAAGAGTGACTTTTTATGTATGGAAGGTGTTGTGCCTCCTTTACTGCTCTCAAAATGGATCTAAAATGATCAAAAAAGAAGCAAAAGGAATTTTTCTTCATGTTCATGAATTTTCTTCAGCACAACTTGCCTTCACCTACTTTGATAATAATACTACGTAAAAGCATAGAGGAAAAAGGGGAAAGGTCTTGGAAGTTATATTGATAAACTATGTGTGGATCCCATAGCTGGCATAAAATATCTTGTTTGGGCTGTAAAAATATATTAGTATGTCATGTTATCTTCATAAATTCTTCCAACACATAAGGTGGGTAGTGTCCCCCTGAATCCCAGGGCTCATTACCATTTCTGCTGGCTCTTACCATTCATCAGCTGCGTTGTCACAGAGAGCAGGCGCGCGGTTGGGGCTGGAGCATTACGGTTCTAGAGGGGTAGATACGGAGTGAGTTATTAGCTGTGGCAGACAGCCTTGTTCCCAAACACTCCTGAGAAGGTTCTTCACTTAAGAAAGCAACAATTACTATGGCATTTTCAACCTGTGGAATGCCAAGAGGTTCTGAATAGAGCCTGCAGATTTTGTTTTTCCCTTTGCGACAACTCTGATCAGACATTAATCATGATTTCCAGAGCTTTCCAAAGTTCACCAACAAAGTTCAAACATTTAGGACATTCACAAGCGTTTGCAGGACAAATGCACTAAAGCAGGTCAGCTTGCATATCCTACTTGACTGTTTTTCTTGTCTATAGGAAAGCTATAAACTTTATTTTTTTTGGAAACAATCAGTTTGTGACACCTTCAAGCAAGTGAGAATTAGAGGCACTGGCATAATGTGATAATGACAAAATTAACTTAACACATGTATGATTTTCTTCTTAAAGTTAAGGGGATTCATTATTTAGTTGCACTAGAAATGAACATCTGATTTATTCTGAAAATAAACACTGCTTTTTCCTTAGATAGAGGGAAGAATACTTTTCCAGATGCCTACTGTCAGATTAAAAATTAAAAATATTACTCAAAACTGATGTTGATTGATTTTGACAGATAAGGCATGCATGATCTAAAGGTACACCTATTTTATTTTCAAGCAACTTATGAAGTAAATCACCAATATAAGGTAATTAACTAACTTGGCCCTTAATAAAATCTAAGATCTAGCTTTGAATATTTAAAAACAATCCTATTTGTTGTTTAGGATTTCACTGATCTTGCATGATGAAGTGACTTTTGCTTTTAAGCAAATCGGCTTTCAGTGTTTGCTTCACTACAGCAATAAATCTTGTAGAACTAAAACTGGTGATAACTTTTTGCTTGTTATTTAATACACTGTGCATTGTCAACAGCAAGATTAGGGCTTGGAGTAGAGACACTCCATGGGGATTTTTAGTGAAAATGCCTTTGTTTTAATCTCTTCAGAAAAGTGTGCAAATTATATACTCATTTTTATAATCTGATCCTACAGTGAAGATTTATTTAAACTACTTAATTCTGTCTGTTACTTAGATTATCATTATAGGATATATATAGCTGGGAAAATACCCAAGAAATGTTATGATAAAAATAAGAATAGCAGCCTAAAAAAAAAGTATGGGTCATATTTTCAGACTGTATCATACAAATCATTCCCTCCAATAGTAAGGGAAATTTCTGTATGAACTTTGATGCAAAACTCTCAGCAGAGTGTACAAAAACATTGGTCACATTTAAATTACTTCATATATCAAACAAGTGGTGTTTTCATATCCATATTTATATATTTCAGTTCTAATTTTGATCTCCTTCCCCATCTAAACAAAGACAAGAGAAAATACCTACATTCAAAGCTATTTCCCACATTTCATTCCACCGAGTATGAAGTGTAAGAGTAGAAGTGAATTCAAATGCCCAAGGGAAACATTTTCTGTTGCCCGACAATTGGGCAAAAGTTCACACTGATGCTTTTACTAGCTGTCAAAAAGAACATTTGTGTAACAACATCATATACAAACTGCCCAGAAAAAAGCAATCACAATTCTTCCTCAAAAGCTGGAGTGGTCTGGCAGTCTTCCATCGGATTTTCTTGTTTTCCCCACTAAATGGCATGCCTAGTATGCTATACTTCACCCAAACTCACATCGCTGTGCGAACAAAGGCAAGGCATCTTACACTATACCATATCTCCCAATTTCTCTTCCTATTTCTAATCCTATTCATGTTCTGGCAGAGAGGATGTGGAGACTGTCTACCTTCCCTCTGCTGCTGCATGCAGTTTATAGGTAATTCTCTTCAGAGAGTTTTATTCCACTCCATAGATTAAGCGATGATCTAAGTCTTCAGTGATAACCAATTTCCATAGATCCCCTAACCCTGCAGAGAGAGGCTATTATGGGCTCTTGTTTCCTAAAGGGTATTTTTTTTCCATCAAATCAACTCTATCATCCATAGCAATTCCTACATGTTATTTAATTCTTGCACACCTAAGTATTTTACTGTGACTTATAAGATGTTTGGGAAAGACTCTTTCAAAGCTAGGCCTTCTAATCAGATCGGAAGGAAACAAATCTCTCTCACTCTCTTCATATTGGATTATGTCAAAGATTAGCTTCTATTTAAGCAACGTTGTACTAAGTTTTCCAAAGGATTTCTTTTTAAACTACAACCATATGTTTTACTCCATTGAAACAGCTTATATATTGGGTATACGAGATTGATTGATGACATTTGCTCCAGTCATTTTGATAGTCATTTATTCATTTAAGGTTAGGTTGAGGATGTTTATTAAATGACTAGCACAGTAGCTCATTGATCATTGTCCCAAGTTTCTGATCAGATTTAACTGAAGAGTAAATATTTTAAACCAAAAAACATACCTGATAAATATAACAGGGGTGCACATATTGTCCATCTTCTTTTTCACACCATCTTATAAGACATACTTTCCACTAAAAAAAATCACAGAATGAATGGTGACTGACACCTTGATTCTGTCTTTTTTTCTGTGCTCCACTCACTGAAATGGATTGTACACACACACTATTCTCATTTTCAGTTGTCTTCTTTGGCTCACAACTAAACATTTAAAGTCTTCTTGAGGCAATCAATCCAAGATGCTAAAGAGGCCACCTTTTCTCTTAAAGTTGCACCCTCCCTCTCCAAGCGTTTCTTCTCAGTTTCTCAGCAATTGAGAAAATATGATAATGTTTTCAGTAGTTCAGAGCTTGTTTTTTCCTGGTAGACTGCACAAGAGAATGAAATTCCATTTCAAGGAAGGAAGAGTGACTTAGTTATTGTTAGTTTCAGGTCATGTGCAAAAATGGCTTTCTTTAATTTTTGCCTTCCAGAAAGCAGGGAAAAAAATAAGAAAGAACTTAAAGGGAACTTTCAAAAAAAGTGCAAAGAATGTCTTTAGGGAGGATGGAGATTTCATAAAGCTTCAACCACCTTATATAGATGTTCTGTGAAAGGAATAGTGAGTGGTACCTGAATAGACCTGAGGAAGCAAGTATGCACTGGTGGCATATGCAAGGCTGGTTGGTGCCCTGGCAAGAAAGAAGACTGAGCTTTGAACACATTGATACATTTTGGTTGCAGGAGGTGCATCCAGGTTCACCCTTTATGGGCAGCGAAGCTCATCTCAGCATCCGATCCCAAGGCTGAGTCGCTGGAGGACCTTCCTTGTCCTTACATGGCAGTTGAGAAGCTTCAGGAGGTGCCCTGCTGCGTGATGTGATGTCAGCCTTGTTTCCTTCACGAGGGAAACTGCCTTGGATACTCTGCTGGGGTATCTGAGCATGTGTGGCAAGGCTCTCTGTCTACGGAACAGATTCATACGGAACATACCTCCCCTGCAGAACACTGCAGAACTATAGACACCCTGGCAGGGTGAGGTCTGAGGGTACTTCTTCAGGAGAAGCATGCATTCGCATGCCTGTGGCCTAAAGCTCAAGCTATGGTGAAGGTAGGTTACTATGTTATGCTTTCAGTAAAACAAGATACAAGTATTAAAGGAATGGCATTATAATTAGTATTATCCTGTTAACTTCATGGGTGTCTTTTATCCCTATTGTAATAGCATTCATTCAAAGTACCGTTTAATGTGCATGGATGCTCCATGTGGGTACAAAAGCCAGGCTAATTCACACCAGAAGCATTTTGCCCTCCTTGGCAGGATAAATAGGATTTTAATGTAAATATTTTAACTCCAAAATGCAAAATGAAAAATGATGCCTATAGGTGATCTGCCACCTAGAAAACAAATTTGAAGGGAATATTACTTTCTAAGTGTTTATCCATGGTTATCTAAAATTATTTCATACATATTTATCTATGTAGCAGTTATAGATGATATACATCATATGGAAAAAATGCTGAAAGTGAAGAGAGAACTGGGCCACATAATACTAGTCTAGCTGCTCTAAACAGACAAATCTACAATATTTTTGCATATATAATGAATACTATGTAGATTTCAAAGTTTTGATAAACACTTTTACCATGTTTATAAAACTTGTTCTCAGGGAAAAAATAAGGGTATAGCAGCTTCTAATGCACTGAAGGGACCATACCAATTTTGCATTATAGCGTACTTCTAATAAGTAGTTTGTTTGGTTTATTGAGGAACATTTAAGGATAGAGGAAATGAATACGCATGAAGTACAGCTGCTATATTAAAGGGGAACCGACATGACAACTGCCAAATACCCTGCAGTAAAGAGGTTTAATAAAACAAATAGAACAAGCGCCAGGATGCTTTCTTTATTGCAGCGTTACCAAAGTGCAATAAAGCAACCAAGCATACAACAAACAGAGTAAACGAAAATACTGATCCTATATTATTGAACTGTTAATAAATCTTACTGATGGCCTGCTGTTAAATTTGAGTAGATTTGAGAGCAGTAAGTAACAAATATGAAAACCCATCTAAAATAGCTGGTGTAGATCCTATTGAAGATAATGCCTTCCAGGAAGCAATCACTGTAAAATGATGGGAAAAAAAAATCAAACTAATTTGATGGCCTATTTGATGCAGCTGGTGGGGAACCTAAACAGCAGACTAGACTCGTGTTTACTACTCTGTGAGGACTTTGCCGCCATCAATAAACTGAGTGTGAATTCTGGGTGAGGGCTTCTAATCAGTCCAGTATTACTCCCTGCATTGTTAAGGGCTTGACCCAGGTGAAAGGAGCCTCCCTGGCTGCCAGCCCACACTAAATTAAAAAAGAAAATAAACTTCATCAGCCAAGTGGGACCTGCAGCTACAGAAGCTTCTCATGTCTCCAAGAGCAGTGTTTCCTCTGGTCATCAGGGAATCCCGAATGGAGAGTGAATGGTCACCACCTCAGCTGCAGAGCCTGCTTGTTTGGCCGCTGAGTCGTATCTGGAGCGCTGGTTTCTCAGAGTGCTACTATGGGACTTCGTGGAGCACCTTCAGGGAAAGCTGAGGCTTTCCAGCGTGGTTGTTGCAAATAAATGAGTAGCAGAGCTGAGAATAGAATTCCTTAAATCCTACCTCCTAATCCCATTCTGCAATCAGTGAAGAGAAACCAGAAAAGAAATTTTTATAGGCATTGGCAAAATCCTTTTGTGGTAGTACTCCAAGGTGCCATGATGTCAGAAAATCCTATAATCCATGGACACATGGTTAGTTTATAAATCTAAAATTTTGCTTGACATACAGTACTTTCCAGGGTTTTAAATTAATACAAGTGCATTTCCACAAATGTTTCTGACTGAGACTTTTACACAATGCTCACAGCTACAGGTTTGGCTATTAAAGATACATTTCTTTTTTAAAAGAAGTTCTCTTCCCTATTAAAATTGACAGCCAGGTCCATATGTTCCATAAAATAATGGAAAGGGTCACTGTGAACAGTGCTGCAATGTATCCCAAAGTTCTCATAACTGTTTGGAGCATGCTTGTATAGTAAATTCACTGGATCCTTTCAAAGAGTATTACTTTGCAGTTCACTATTACCTCTCACTTAAACAGAGTGGAAAAAATAGCCGAATCTAAACTCTGTCCATATTTTCTTATGCAGAATTCAAATACAGTCAGTCGATTGCTTGCCACTTAAAGAACAGAGAAAGCAACTTTTCTATGCTGTCAGTTTCAGAACTTATATTCAATTTGCCTCTATATTTCCTGAATTCAGAGGTGTGTTCTTGTTCCCTTGATGTTCCAGCAGTGCTGGCACAACTGCTGCTTTACCCTGCTAATGACAAAGCTCCCACTGCCATCCTTTTTGAGGACAACTAGTCCTTTGCAGTTAGCATTGCATGTCTCAGGTTCTGCTAATCTCACAAGATAAAAAGGCACCCAGAGATTCAAGTGTGCTGAAGAAGTTCAGTTGAGTGGGCATCAACCACAAAATGACTGTACGGCTCCTCACAAAAAATATTTGCAATTGCAAAAACATAATCAGGTTGACATATCAATTTGAATGCTAGTTTGTTTGGTCATCTCTGCACTCTACCTCGTTATTCTTCTTTTCTCAGGAGCTAAGCTTACATTCTCCCTCATGATGATTGCCTCTCTTAAGAAAATAAGAAGTGCTAGCACTATGGAATAGTCTCCAGAGATGTGAAATTACCACAAAATTCTGTCATGAGAGATTTCAGAGAAAGATTGCAGTACCTGTTATTTGGAAAGCTGCTCTTGTTACATGATTCCTATTTTTCATGGGTATTATATAAACATGGTAAATAGGATAGGCTCAGTGTCATCTGACTGGCGCTTAGTGCAATGAGCTTAAGTTTTCATTCATAAGTATTTTGTATATTAGCATGGTAATTATATTGTTTTTTCCTTTTGAATATTTAGGATTCATAATATGGGCCATCACAGCCACAAATTAAGACAGAAACAGAAAATGCTACAGGAACATGAGACAGGGACTAATCTCATGCACTTTTCCCATATGAAAGCAACTGATCCTGTAGCCCAGCTAAAGGTGACCGTTCATACGAACATGCAAACACCTAATCTAAATAAAATCTCTGAGAATTTTAACACTCTGGGTTAGGATATTCTCACACTCCTCTATCCATGATATTGCATGTTGTACTCCTGTTGGATCCTACAAAGCAAGGGGAAAGCGAGGCCCAGCGGTATTTGAAACTGCAGCTGTTGAAGAAAGTTATGTCACTTCTAAAGCAACAGCCCCAGAACAAGATTGAAGGCTGCATATTTGTCGGGGCCTCAAATTTTGAATGAAAGGACTTGGTACCTTTATAAGTGGAAGCATGTTTTCCCTGAAATGCTAACAGAATTATTTCTATATTGTCACCTATATATAACCTGCATTGTTTTTCTAAAGGTTCATGCAGCTCTTTCCTATGGCTAATGGTACTATTTTACTTAGTTTCTTACTAGTCTACCACTGTTTAAAACCAACTTTTTTTTCCAGTACAATTTTTCCCTAGCTTTGGCTACCAAGGGGTGATTTGCTGGAAATCCTTTTTTTTGTGTATATGTTTATTGCTATTCTAAGCAATGGCAATTAGGTGCAGAATACAGCACTGATAGCTACTATTTTCACCACACTTCTAGTTTTCTGCTCTATGCTTTCATCTCATTTGAACCTTTCCTGATGTACCCTTCTGTTATTCAACCCTTTCAGAAAGAAAGACACAAATCTCTCTCTTTTATTTTCCAGTATAAGCAGAATTCAATCTATGCTTCTGTTCACCATCCCCTATTAGATGCTCTCAAGCCCAGAAATCCCTGCAGATTTTGGATCCCTGGACCTATTTCTAAGCTTCTGAAATAACAGCTACCCAAAATAAAAATAAGCTCAGTTGCCATTACTGTTTATTCATTATTGCCATACATGACATTGTACTGCTTAGTTCACTCGTCTTGCTTTGTGCCATTGTTCTGTCATTATTTTTAAGTGAAATTAGTCTTTACTAAACTCTGCCCTTTGCCGATACTGAGACTTTGGAGACAATTCCATTTCCTCCACTGCCAGCAATTATCTCTCTTCTCTATAAGTTCTCATCCGAGCTTTCCAATATATTTACTTCCTCACAAAAATAGTTGCTAAATTCCCTATTCTCTTCTTTTGATGGAGAATTATCCTCCACCGTCTTGGATAATGAAGAGTCTGTTGCAGTCCAGACATATTAAAACTTAGCAATTTATTGTAGCCAATGCTATGTGATTATAGATTTTTACCAGTTAGTGCATTTCTTTTGTGTGTAAGCTGTTAAATATAACAAAGGCCTATTGTGTTCAATGTGGGAAAGCAAATCATTTTTAAAATGTGATTAATTGTGTAAGTATGGACCTTTTAAGTACATGTGGTAAGCCCTATGCTATGGGAATGGCACTTACTGCTCTCTCAGCATGAGTCTGACGAAGTAAACAAAAAGTTAAATACAGCCGATAGTCTCCCTGGCATTCATTAACGTAGCATGGAAAGCAGAAACTAGCCACATTTTATATAAAAAGACTCTAGAAATCTGTGTCTACTTACATTAACATTAGTCAATTGGTGGGTGCCAACTATGCATATAGCACGTTTTATTTATAGGTCTATATAGTAGTCAAAAACATTCTATCACGGAAATGTGTTATTCATTAATTCATATTTTGTTCGGCCTTACTTTACTTCTTGAACCCATCCAGGTGCTTTTAAATGATGAGGGTAATTTAATACCAAACAGCATTCATGTTCACCCTATTTTTCAATTCTATGTAACTAAATATTCCGCCTGATTTTCTCTACGTATTTACATTTAATTAGCCTGTGCATATTGCAAGCTAGAATTTGTCTAGTTTTCCAGAAACCTCTATACAGTGGTAAAAATAAAATTGGAAAAAACTGTGAGCTTTCTGAATGGAGTATTTAGTATTATCTCTTTCTCATGCAGGACTAGAGATATACGCTTTCAATACCTACTTTGCTTTAGAAATGTTCATTTTAGCGTACAGTTTCAAATCTCCATATGAGAGCTATTTACCCATTACAGAATATAGATCTTACCAAGCAACCTCAACAAATTCAGCAACTTGCAATGTATACGTGTTTTACCAAAGGAGCTTTATAGATTTCCATAACTTAATGCCTATGAGATTTTAATGGGTTTAAAGAGGAAAAAATAAAACTAGTACCTTTTGGGTTCTTTTTATTTTTTATGTGAACTGGACATAACTTAATTTTAATCATAAAGAGGAATTGAGATAAAGTTAACTGTGAACAAGTCAAGGGTAAAATGTCATTGATTATTGCATATCACCATATTTGTCATGTGGTCGGTCATATATTCCATTTATGTCAGCCATAAAATAATTTCTTCCATTTGCAAGCCACGTAGTTTTTGCTATTTAGTGATGCATGCAAATACTGTTGATAATGATGCTTCCAAAACAGCACCACTTGGCAGAGATAGAGAATGAGACACAGAGAAATATTGAAATATTGCTGTCACTTGTCAGTGAGGTTCACCAGCCTTTGACATGTGACTACAAATCGTTGCTAAGCTAGTAATGACTTTTTGTACATAGAGCTGGTAAAAAAAATAAAATGTCAATATTCTAAGCAATATCGACTGTGATACAGAATATTATGTAGATAGTGTAGAAGGAGTTTGATGAAAACTGGAAAAAAAAAGTCATCATCTTGAGATACAAAATATTTGCCTTGGCCTTGCCCTCAGACAATTATTCCTTCAAACATTTTTTATTCCCATTTAAAAATTTGGACACCACATTTCACAGTTTACCTTTTAGAAATCTCCATCAGAGGTATCACTTGTCTACCTCATTTTCTCTGTGATTCCAAAGACAAGAAATAAATCAGGCTGAGATTAGCAGCTTCTGTATCATCAGGCTGTCAGAGATCTACTTCATCTCTTTGGGTTTATCCAGCTCTAGCTGGATCATCTTCTCTCACCAAAAATTCTGCACTGTGTGCCCTGATGCAGAATCTGTACTAAGACTCACCGAATGAGAAAAAGAAAAGCAAGAGGGCTTATGTCCACAACAGGGCAAAAGACTGAAAGGGGGCAGCCCCTTGCAATACTTGTTCTTAAACAGTATGAGTTCCTGAGACAGATTTGTGAAAGGAAGATATCTCCGCCTGACGCTGCAGCTATTGCTGTTCAAAGACCACTGTGTTTAGTAAAATCAACATATTAACACTAAGGATATCCTGAATCTGCATCTGTAATTCTTCTTCCAGGAGGAGCCAATCTCTGTGATTCTAGCCATATGCAAAAGCATGACAAGATCTTCTTATACAGAAGGCTTTGCTTAAATGATAAATATAATTTTGAATTTCATGGACCAAGGAAAATTAGCCTTATATTAATGATCAGTCCAGTATTCTTTCTAATAGCTTTTTAAGCAAAGAATTGACAAATGGGAGTCCTTCAAGATACATAAGTCTCATTTGAGCATTCAATTTTAGATGAAAGCAGAGTACACTTAGTTTGATTCATCAAATTGCCTTGAGATATCTTCTGTGAAGCAAGTAGTATAAAATAAAGGTTATGATAAGAAAGTAGATGATTCTTCTAGGAGTCACCAAGACCACGTTTTGCACACAAGAAGGATTAATGTGCACAGAAAATGTTCATTGTGATTGGCTATGTTTCACTGTGTTTTTTCTTTAATAATACTTGCTTGCAATGCTGAGTCACCCATAACGTATGTGCAAAGAGCTAAGTGCAGGTGTTCTTCAGGTTCTACCACACTGAGATGGTGAGGACTCCCCCAACTCAGTTTCAGATTGTTTACAATCTCCTGCTGTGCCTGCAATATGCTCGAATTGTACTTAAAACACATAAATCTGCCTTCAAAGGCAGCTTGGGAGGCAGAAGTGTGGCTAGGGAATTTTAAATGGAGGGGACAAGCAACGGCTACAAAGAGCTCAGGTTTTAGTAGTAGGTGTTGCAGTTTGTTCCAATTACAGCACACGCTAGAGTGTGAAATGTTCATGCCAATCTAGTAAAAAGAAGAAGTACACGCAATGCTGAAATTAACACCTTGGTAATTACAGACAAGCTCCTTTACTACTACCCAGCAAGTGCAGCCAAGGTAGGTTTGGAGAAATGCAAGTGTAATGGCTCATACGATGGGAAGTGGGATTTTTTTTTTTTGATACAACTTGATAATTGGAACCTTCCTTTGCAGCCAGATGAAATCGCCTGAATTTTTAGAGCAAAAGAATTTAGAAAGTATAACATGTCTACACTGGGCTAACTGAAAAGTGTACAAAAAAAGTTTTTCAGTTAAATAACTTGAATTCTCCTTGTTTCCCTTATGTACCGTTAACATCACAAATCTATACATTTGGCATTCTTCAACATAATTTATGGTTCTTTTAGCAAATTAGGCCCATAACAGGCCATCATAGAGGCAAATATGCCTTTCATTGGCATTGAGAAAGCTGTCTCAGGCTCATGGCAAAATGAATAGCTGGATATCCCCCAATAATTCCAGTCCCTTACTATTCACACTCATACTTAGTGACTCATCCAGGAAAATATCACTATGTCTTTTGATTTTATTCATGTTTCCACTATAACCCTGCAGAGACTTCTTAGTGCTTGTAAGATTACTTTAGTTGCCTTCTGTTGCCAAACAGATCTTTCCCCACTTTATTATTTCATCATTATTATTTCTGCTATAGGAAGTATACCACCACATATCATATATCAAAACATTACTAATGCCATTAAGACAATGCCAAGATTAGTCATATGATATGTGGGAACAGGCAGCTTGATTCTTCAGAGAGTCTTGAGCATTAGTTGACCAGTTTCTGTGAAACCAGTGTTAAATGTGACTGCCAAAGCTGGAAGCAAACATCCTGTCCAGGGCAGAAGGAACCTCTCTTTCCTAAAATAAAGGTTGAGACACAGACACCACTTCCAAGTATGTGAGCACATATCAACGATCTTTTGTGAAAATTACATGCTTGCACTCAAGTAGTTTTAAATTTTTTTAAATGTCAGAAGAGATATTTTCCTAGAAAAGAATATCTCATTCAAATGCTACTTAGATTTTTTCTTTACACACTGGAATGGATGCTGTCAAGGAATAGACCATTTGAAATGAATTAAAAGCTTGCTCATAAATTCAAATAGGGACAAAAAATTTAGACACAATGATTTTTTTTTCATAGATTTTTTAGGTAAGGGAAAGAAAAAGAGTATTACTCAACTATATATCTCAAAGAATAGAATTAAGAAAACCTTCATATTAGCATTCCTAATCTTTTAAAGATTGCTCTTGCCATCCAGTCCCTCATTTGATGAGGTTTCTTACTGTAACATGATGGTCTGTTCACAGTGGGTAGAGACTCTCTCCCAGTCTAGCTATTCCCATTTACCCAAGTATATGCATTGGTCCACTACAGTTCCAGCTTGCATTACTGAATTTTTTGTGTGCTAAAAGTAAAATATTTTATCAAAACACTTTAATTTAACCTTTTCTTTTCTTTACTTTAAAGTGCCTGGTGATCATAATTAAGAAATTTGTGCAATAAATGGATGCATAGGTTTTAGCAGTCTATCACAATTAACTGCAGCCTGTCTATAGTTAACCTAGAAGAATTAATGCTTGATCTTCCAATAGTGCAGTTCATGCTACTTTTCATTTGTATATCTTAGCAGAAAATATAGTGTATCTAGTCACCATAGGAACACATTCCCCATCTGCTGTATTATCACATTTTTTCCCTTTGACTTCTGTAGATTGTAGTTCTCTCTGCTAATTTCCTCCCCATGTAAAAGGAGTTATGACAGGCATAAAAGTGGTCCTACTTTAACTCTTGTAATTCTTTGATTTC
>JAUBOD010001020.1:1080315-1102639 GCA_032353885.1 Nothura maculosa
TTCCAACACAGAACACATGTTGTTTACTATTTAAATTCCTTGGTACACAACCCCAAACACTGGATAAAACACTTTCAACATCATAGATATTTAACTTATCCATACATATGCATTCACTGTGTTTGGTTCCAATCATAACATCAAACCTTTTTTCATTTTGCGTGCATGTTCAAACCAGAACATAGGAGATTAATGTCTAACTTGTTCTCAAACATAGTAAGACTGAAAGGTAAAGAATGACCCTTCCTACATGAGTGAGTGTGAGCTGGGACATGCACTTTCTTGAGCAAGTCATTTAAAAGACCTAAACTGTTCATCAGTGACATAGCCCAAGCTTCTTCAGTTTTTCTGCCCATATTTTTCCTGTTGGCTTTCAGGTTATTAGTATCGGAGGCTGGCAGTAATAAACCCTACACCAAATGGAAATTCTCTTCTTCATTATATGAGCCTAACTGTAAGAAAACAAAAAATGATGAGAAAAAATATCAGTAACATTTACTTAGATGATTGTCTTTTTTGGTCATCAGCTAAGAGTTACGGACCAGGCATAAGTTTTGGCTTAGCTTCAGCCCTCCATGGTAGCTCTGATATTTATTGTTGTGATAGAGATTGCACTTGCACTCAGAGCAAAGCTTCTCTCTGATGCCTTTGGAAACCTGCAGCATTGTGCTGGAAGCATGTGTGATACAAGGGTTGAAGTGTGGGGTTAGGAAATGCAGGCTGGCTTCAGCATATGTGGAGTTAAGGAGCCCTTCTGCCCCTGTGATGCCCTTGGGCAGGCTGGTGTTCTTTGTCAGGGGCATTTTCAATGTGCACATGGAATATGACAAATCCAGAGAAGTCAGGCAGTGATGCTTGGTGAAGGCACAGGCTTCAGATGGGCACCATGTGCACAAGTCAGAGCTCTCTTGTCCAAGTTGAAAAATTAGAAGACATGCAGGGAAGCAGAACTCAAATATATCAGATCAACTTGTCAGTCACTGTTTTTGCTTGTTGGAAGATTTATCCTAAATGGTCAGGTTTACTCTCTTTGAAATCAATTAGGAGATAAAGCCTGTGAGCCTGTGCTCTATGGAATCTTTTTTTTATGCTCAGGCCTTGCTTGTTGCATAACTGACTCCCTACTGCCTATGTATATCCCAATTATCCTTGTTTCTATAATTACACTATGCAATCATCAGCTGTCCAGTACAAGATCCTTATTAGGTTAATAGCAGAACTTAAAGGGGTCAGTGTGCCCTTTTGGCATGTTTCAGATACCCTGTGCTTTTGTGGAAAACAAAATCATTAAAACAAAGTTGTACATGAATGATAAATTAACACTCCAAAACTTGCCACATGCAGCTTGCATTTGTAGTCAAGATACTACTTTTAATCCAAATACAGCTGTATTACTACTTTACTTCTGTGCCATTTAGCAACTGTCATTGTGTTCAATTGTCATTAAATATGTTTTTAATTGTATGCATCAAATGCAGCTTCAGTGTAGAGCTCTCCCATGTAATGTGCACAGAAATAGTTCATCCATCTGTAGGTGCCTTGGATGATATTGTCTAAAAGCTGTTAAATAATTAAACTCATCAAAGTGGTCCTAGTCTTGAAAATGTACCATGTTTTGTATAATGTGAAGAGGTAGCTGTTTTCAACAACAATATTCACAGTATTTATATCAAGTACGTGAGGCAAGAATTTCAAGATTCTTTCATTTTATAATATTAAAAATTCAACTTTAAACATTGTTTATATAAAACAGAACAGTCAGGAGTATGAGGAGTTGGCAAGGGTAAATATTATCATTCAATATGTAAAACAATAATGGAAGTTATTCAGCTAAGCAGTTGGAAAAGCATACTATTGAGTATGTTCTTTTCTTAGGTTCTTAGCTTTCTGTTTATTATTTTTGTTTCACACTGTTTTTCTTCTTCTCTTCATTATTCCATGGACTATAGATTGACCTAGTTCAGTAAACTGTTCCATTTGCAGCTTCTTGAGCTTCCTAGCTAACTACCTGGCCCCAGTCCTAGTCTATTAATCCCTGGGAATTTTTACAGTTAAGATTACAGTCCAGCCTGCTTTTTCTTCTGGATGCCCAAAGCCTTAACTGTCCCAGTTACATCTGATATACCCGCAACTGCAATTTCATAATTTTTGCCATCATCACTCTGTTGAAATTCCCATACGGAATCACATTATTCTCTTTCACTTGCAAACCCATGATTTTTCTATATGCAACATAGAAAATTGAATAGTTGCTTGCTGTGTCTGCCCTATCAGCACCTCTAGCATAGTAATGCCTGTAAAATGTGTTGGCCAAGCACTGTTAGTACAGACACAGATAATGCTTATAGTGTTAGGCTCAACGTCCCTCTTCTCCCATCTTACAGCACTGAATAGTGTTGTTTTTCACATTGCTATGGGATTCCAAAGTAAAATGTGCTGTTTAAAGATGGTGAAAGATGAAAAATATGATAAATAAAATCTAAAAAGATAATTATTTCTGACTGAGCATTCCTATCTCATTTTGCTTGTATGTGTAAACCATATATTTACCTGTAGATCATGACACTATGACCATGTACACATGCATATACATAAATACTATTTTTTGAAGGAATAATCATAAAAAATATATAATGAACCTCATAGGGAAATTATTCTCTTGTCCCACTCCAAAATATAACTAAAATGCATTGCATAATAACATTTTTGGCATAAATACAAATTTTAAGAATGCAGAAAGAATGAGGTCCTCAAGAATAATAAATAGCTGGAGGAGTTCAAACATTTTGTGAGAGTACAAATGTTTAGAGCCAGCTAGAGATTTACCTATGAAATTATAGATAGAAATTAGCAGAGTTACAATGGGTGTCCATCTAAAGTAATATTTCCTTTTTTTGTTGTAACTGAATTTCCCTAAAACATTCAGCTTAATTGACAACATGATTTTATGTAGCTATGATATTATTGTTCTTTGCTCAATGTATTGATATTAAAATTTGAAAACTTTTCCTTAACTACAACGAATGTATAAAATCACTGAATTCAGATCATTGGCAAAGAAAATAAAGATGCTAATGACAAGAGATGAAAAGTCAAGGTAGAGGCGTACATAAAAATATCCTGAGTCATGGCCTGTTATTTAATGGTTTCAGTGGAAGAAAAAGAATTGTACCAAGCTCATATGTAAAATATGACAGGCCAAATTGCTAGAAGGCAGCATTGAATTAACTTTTGATATTGTCCAAAGAAAAATAAGCAAACATCTTATAATTCAATGGAGTAAGAAATAACAGGGAAAAAAGAATAAAAAAGAAAAAAAAAAGAACGAGATCTGAAAAAGTTGTAGGCTTAGGGGACTTGGGAATATTTGTAACTTATGTAACATATGGAGCCTCCCTTTACACAAAAGGCTTTAAAAAGCATGAAAAAGAGAATTTGCAAAATGATTTTTTTCTAATGGGAATCTGGAGTGCCATTAGAAATACTCCTACCGGCAAAATAAAAATCAAATGTATGGTTTTGGATGGATTTTTTTGAAGTAAAGGAGTTTGGTTTGCTGGAAAAAAAATCCTATTCCTTTTTAGAATCAATTCTGCATTAAACTTAATTTATCCCAAACCCATGATACCCCACAGACTTGTAGAAATGGAAGTTCCTATTCCTTCACTCTGGAAAAAAGTAGACTGGAAAAGCTATGTCTTCTCAAAGGCTTCATAGCCATGGTTTGTCTTCTTATGCAGGTAGCACGAGTTTGCTTTGCCAAGTTTTGCTAGGTTGTTAAAATAGCTTTTTGTTGAGTATTCTGACACACTGCTTGCTTCTATCAATCATGATGACTATGTCACTTTTATGTCAATATTTAACAAACATGATGTCCATCCGTAGGTATTTCTTGGATCATGTGAACTCAGAAAGCACTGCAAAAAGGTTAAGATGTAACATCCACTTTCTAGCAGCAGGCTTCATTTCAAGTTCTGTTGTATAAGACATATGCTCATATGAAAGTCTACTGAAATTCTATAAATCTGTATTTATATCTCTGGGTTGATAAGGTTGGAATTCTCAAACTTTTTTCATTAGTCCAATGTTTGAGGCAGGGGCTGAGAGGGACAGGAGTCCAAATATAATGGTAAAATACATATATTTGCATACATACACAGAAGAATAGAATTAACTCATAGCTTTTTTAAAGATTCTTGGTTTCCTGTTATATTCTGAAAGCACTATCTTTGGTACTTGAATCAAAATCGATAACATATGAGCTATCCAAACTAAGTTTTAGTCAACTAAGTTTAGTCAACAAATCACAAAAAGAACAAACACCTGAAATTTTCAAATGATGTTTTTTTCAAGATAACTGGAATTAGCAAGGGCAGAAGGATGGATGCCTTTTTTCTTACAAAAATCCCAAATGGCCAGGAAGTCCCAAATAGCTGTAAATGGGCTACTGAGCACTGACTTGACATGTTATCTAAAATTGCCATCATCTTTAGGTTACCATTGGAACGCCAGTGTTCTTTGAAGTCCATTTGGGGAAAAAACTACCACTCGAAACACTGGTGTAACTTATATGCCTTTCCAATGAAAGAGTTGAATCAACTGTGAGATTTCACACTGCTATTACCAGAAATACAGATAATGCTGCCATTACTTTGTAAAACACCAGAAAGTTGAAGATGATTTGGCTTAGGTATAGATACAAAATGGTTTAAAGTTTTTTCACTGAAGCTCATTCACTTTCAAAAAGAATTTCTCAATTGTGCATCTTCAGCATAGGAAGCAAAAGAAAATAGAAGAAAAATTAAGAGTTCAGACTCATTTTGTTGAAACTGCTTAATACAAATGTATTAAATTGAACTTAAAAGCAGTGCAATTTCTAGACATGAAAGATTATGTTAAGCATTATCTTCCAATTCAGCTTTGAATGCCTTTATCGTAATTCCATTTGACTCAATGGCATATTATAATTGGTACTCTAAAATTAGACTATGCTACCATTAACAATTCAAGAGCATGATGTGCCACAGTAAAATATCCATAGTACTGTGTGAAGTTGAATGTTCAAATATCTGACTAAATATTTTCTTGTTGGTCATTACGTCACAATGTCTCATTTTCCAGCAACTATAAAAATATATGTTCAATGAGTTATTGAAGTTCACTGTCTGGTCAGCAACAGGACTATTATGGAATTCATTATTAATAATGCACTCTAAATATTATGACTACTAGAAAGGACAGGCATATTGTACTGTCAGATTTGTGGGAGAAGATGTACATGTTTCCTGATGATATTTTCTGACTTGAAACCAGAAGTTACTCAGTGGATTTTCAGTTAGAACATGCTCTCTCATGTATCACATCGAAGGGGAGATTCCTTCCTAGGATGTAAGTATAAAAATCCCAGAGAAGTTCACTGCTGAAAACAGTGTATAAAATTGGAACTACAAGGCTTTAGAGTCATATACAGAAAACTGGAAGTATCACCCTAACCTTGTACACTCAATCAGTGAAATTTACATGCTCTGTTTAGAACCAGCTTGTTTAATGGAAGATTTTTAGATGGCTTTTAAAAAAAGACTTTTAAATCATAGACGGGATTTAGTGACACAACTTGGAGTTTTAAGGACACAAAAACGACACCATCTAAGTTCTCAAGGCTGTCTAAAGAAGAAACTCAAGAGGAATATCTACCTGATAAAGACACTTTTCCGCTCTCCTCCAGTAGGTAAAGATGTTCACTGCCATTATCTGCTATTTAAAACCTGGTGATAGTTTTAACCTGCATTGACTCAGAAACAGTTAAATTTGTATAACTACCATTTTGAAAAGAGCATTACTCCATGAATCTCTCTCTTTCAAGCAGATTTGGCATTGTCTGACTGTTTCAATATGTAGGAGTCATGACATGAGTCAGGAAGTTTATTAAAACATTCGCAGTGTTTTGTTTCACATGGTATAATTAAGGGCATTATAGCAGACTAGGAGAAGTTCTTTATGCGACTGCTGTGCTCACTGGATGTTAGGGGAAAAGAATCATAGTGAGTTTTTTTTCCCCAAGATAATTTTGAAAAAGTATCTGAGAAATTGCACCATTATTCCAACAGTGCTATTTTCTTCTAGTTACTGGAGTTTAAATACAAATCAGTGCTTAAAACAAAACTTATTATACATCATTTGAAAAGATGCAAATTGCTGGAATGGCTTGTCAACGAATACAGTCTTAGCCAGCAAGGTCCCCTCCTCGGAATCATTTGTGAAGGTTAGGAACTTTTGTTCACACCCAGAGTACAACATAGCTCAACACATGTAGAAAATAAACAGACCCTCCAGCTCCAGCCCTGTCCCATGACCCCAGTGTACAGAGCTTAACCTTCCAAAGGTATTTGACTTCTTCTGGTCACGGGGTGAAGATGTCCTGCTCACTGGAAAACACCACAGTGCCAAGGAAACCTTCTGCGAGACAATATCCTGATGCAAGCATTTACCTTGCTGAGGTACACCTATGACAGAGATCAAGAAATAACACTCCCCTCGGGGGGAACTATTATTATTCATCAAATGCTACTTGTTTAATCACTTTTGATAGCAACTTTTAGTGCTGTTCTTCAGAGATTTAAAGTGGGATGAAGTGTGTCTAGAAGCACAGTCCAATTTTGAAATATTTTATTACAAGCCTGAGAAACTACAAAAGCATTTAAGGCAGGAAGGGTAAGCATTTTAATTTAGTTTGAAAAATGTTTATTTTTATTTTTATTTTGTTTAATATGGGGCACTTGCACATACATAAGAGGCAGAGGAAAGGAAAACCATTATATATGAATATAACTTCTATTACTGGATACCTGGGTTGACATTCTCACTAGGGAATACCTTTACAGATTTCATTTCAGTATATTGTAGTCATGCCATTATAAAGCCATCAAATGCAATTTGGCACAGCATGATACTTGAACGGTGGCCTGAAATTAACAGTCTGAATTACCCTCTACAGGCAGCCAAGGTTATTTATAAATTGGAATTCTGATAAGTAAGTGAAGTGCCTTACTGAACTCCCTACTGTTATATTCCAAATCTCTGTCTTCTTCCATACTTTGAAATACTTCTTGCAGTCTCGTCCTTTATTTGAACTTTCAGAATATTTAGCCACTTAAAATGGGAGCAAAATTAAAAGCAGGATGCTGTATTAGGTACTTTGGAGAGATAGCACTTTTACATTTGGAAACTATCTTGTAAAAAGCTTTAATTAAAAGAGCTACATCTTGGCATCTGTGAGGTCTAGGGCAATTAGTTGCTTTAAGCTCCATTTTCGGTTCCCGCTGCCAATTAAGCAAAACTTGTGTGCAAGAGTAATGGTTGCCTCAGTGACAAAATCAGAACATGCTAAATAATGTGATTAAACTTGTTAAAAGCCAAAATAAACACTTATAATTATCTCAAGAAAACCCGCATAGCACAATTGAGAGCTCTATAAAGTGGAACTCTGCATCCATAATTTTAGACTTTCCTACACAATAGATCATAGTTAAAGATCTGTTAACAGACCTCTGACTGCTGGGCTGGGCAGCTTGTGGTTTTCTTCTAAACCTATTGGCATAATGTGGATTTATGCAAGAGGTGCAAATTGGAAGTTGTCTGCTATTGGAGCCATTGGCAGAACAGAAATCATACTGTAGGGTTAGCAGCATGAAGTACATTGCTTTGAAATTACACAGCAGGAGTTCTGCTTCTTGCTCTAGTTGCCTTTAAGACCAAGGTCTTATACTGTCTGGCCATGATTAAAATCAAAGTGTAGGCCTCTTTGCTGGGTGCCAGTAAACGAAGGTGAAAAACAGAAACAATCTGGATTCTTAATTATTTTAAAATGCAACATAGGCAAAAAACAAAGATGAAAGCATTTCTTACTAATCTACCCTAATTATTCCACATAAAATGATTTCCTAAAGAGACCTATATCTTGAAATAGTCACTTTCTACAACTATGTAACATCCTTTTCCCTATATCGTTCCATATTTTTTACGTAAATCCACATACATACAGAAAACAAGAACTGACAAGAGGTTTAAACGGTGGGTTCTTATTCAAATCCAGGTTCAAGTATTCATCAGAACTTGAAATAAACTAAGATACTACACTGAATTTACTGAAAATTAAATGAACATTAGTTTTTACAGTACCACACTGGTTCAAAAAAAGAAAAAAAAAAAAAGGAAAAAACTGCACATTTGGAAATACTCCATTTTATTGCCACAATATGGAGATATAGGTATATATGTACACATTTTATATTAGCACAGCCTTTTACATGAAACTGTACTACCTTAAAATGACTAGTCAATCTCTCCCCCATTCTTGGCAAAAGAAAGATCGAAAGACTATTGCATTAGAAAAGAAAGATATAGTAGAGGGATAGGAGTCCTTACTGCAAATTTAAGGCTCTTCTACTCCAAGCTCTCTTTCTAAGTTTAGTCACCATAGTCATTTTTAAATTAAAACCACAGCAAAATAACGGTGTGTGACAGAACACCAATGTTGAAAGTGGGTATTGTGAGAGCTATCTACACAACTGTCACTTTTACCATAAGTGAACAAGGGGCTCTTTCTTGGCTTGTCAGCATATTCTAAAGTACTTGCTGTCAGGATATTTTTCCTAATCTCCTCTTGAAGGGCTTATTGATAGGCAGACCTCTTGAGTGAAAATGAATGTAGTGCAAGGATATCTGGAAGCAGCCAAGGACAATCACTGTAGTTAGGTGAAAATATTCAACTCAAAGGTAAAAGGAATGCTCATGAGCATTCTAAGAAAAGTGATGGAAAGAGTCTTCTAGGGCAGAAGTGTCACCCTGGTCTTCCCAGAAATTGCACAGAAGTGTTTTAGTAAGCAGCTTACACAGGCTGCTGAGGCCAGAAGAGCTCCACATTGCAAGCACAGTCCCAGCCTTTCCCAGCCTCAGTATGAAATCTGGGATGGGTAGTTCAGGGCTTACAGGTTTTCAGAGTATTAGGAAATTAGAGTAGAATTTGCAGAAAATAATCCAAGGATAACCTAAGTTCCAGACCTACTTTAGGAGTGTTGTAGATTTTCATTATTTATATGTTTAATTTACCTGCCTCATCATGACTTGAGTTTGTGCTGACCAGTGATAAGCACTGGGTTACAATGAATATTTCTTAAATTTAATTTTTTCAGATGCTCTCAGCACACATACTGCACATAGCATTTCAGAAAAATATCCTGATGTGCAAAATACTTGTTCTCTTGAATTTCCGACATCTTTAACATGTAATACCTAAAGTTAGACGTTAGCATCAGACTTCAGCTTTCTGGCCCCGTATGGAAAAAGTATCTTTTTGCTGGGCTAGGCTTGGTGTCCTGGAAGACTTTTCTCTTCAGTGACTAATGGTATTTTGGTACCAGAAATGAATAAATGATTCAAGCAGTCATTTTGAAATGTAATTTCTTCATATTACATTTTGCTAGTTCTTTTATTGCATTATTTGTGTACATTTGCCTTAATAATTGGCCAGCCATTGAATATATCACTAGTGATATGACTGATTAGCATACGCTGGCAGGTCAAAGATGAGTCAAATGAACTCGTCTTGCAAACAAATGTCTCGAGTCCATTGGACTGGTCTTATCTTCTGAATTAGTTTTTATGGAAGTATTTGGATTCATAGCTCACAATCCTAAATAATATTTCATGAACTTAATAAGAGAAACAGACTGTTTCCATTTTGGAGACGTTATTCCGACACACAGCTAGCTGTCATATTTTTCCAAGAACAATTTAGTCAAAATATTTTGCATCAAAAATATGGTATTTGATTATAACAGATACATTTGCTGGTATTCCAATGTCAAAAGCAGAAGGTTCTCTGCTCTCTCTGGTAAATTACTTTGTACTTTCACCTTTTGGACTATTTTCTTTTCTGTCATTTTAAGTGATCTTTCTACTAATCCCCTCTTTCCTGTAGAGTGAAGAATAACCTCTCTGGATATGTGGCACAGCTAATATCCACTTTCCCACTGCCATTTTCTACCTTTCCCCCTTATATTTTCATCTTCTATAGTGTCTCATTTCTTTGGTATGCCTTTCTCCTCTTCTGCAATTCCTGTTTTGAATACACTCTCCCTTCTACCTTTCTTTCTGGTATGTATGGCTTAAAATCTGGAGAGGACACAGACACATAACTAGCAGAAAAGCTTCTAGGAGAAATCATATATAATTCTTTCCCCAAGTGCTCATGTCAGGACAAGGCTTGATTCAATAATGTGGCTAACAAAATTTCTATGTTAACATAGGTTAATACACTGACTCACATGTAAGTTTTTCTTCTCTCTATCTTAAGTATTTTGTGCTTTTTTGACCTTATGCATTCTCCCATATTTGAGTTTTCAATAGTATTGATGATGGTGAAGCCATAAAATCTCTTCCTGGGATTTTATTCCAGGGATGGGAATATTTGGGATTCCTGGGAAACCCTTAAAAACTTAAAAGCTCCAAGGAAATGCTTAAATAATATGTCTGAACTGACAGAAAATCATGAAGCTTATTGAATCCAATTATTTACAAACTAAAATCTCCATGCCTTTAAATCTTCAGGAAAGAGCAGCAGGTTTCTTTCCTACACTATTTACAGTAAAGGCCACATTGTTAAATTTATTTGTAGCTCGGGGCTACCTGTATGTGGCCTTCTGAGGTCAGTCCTTTTGACTGAATTTGTCTCTGGTCTCACTCCAGCAAGACAAAATCAACCAATGATCAGGCTACACTAAAGTTTAGCTCTCATTGTCTACTCAAAGCTGGGAAGTCAGTGACACTTCTTGTTAATTCCATGGTTGAATTTATGACTACTACTTTAAGTGCATTAAAAGAAAATAGGATAATGAAAAATGGCAAAATATCTGTCAAAGCCAATGGAAGGATCAGTGAAAGAACTGATTTTAATTAGCATCTTAGTGGTTTGGAAGGAAGAATAAAGATCATATTAAGTGTATTTGGTACTGATGTTGCACTGAAACATTTTGCCAATGCTGAAACCAGAAAAAATATAGAAGGACGAGAGGTTAAAAATACGGCAGGTATAATAAACTCTCAACCTGTAAAAAAAGAAAAAAGAAAAAGCAAGATAAAACATTTGGTAAAAGTGATAAAATATGCTTGAGAGACAAAGTATTAGTGGTGAGCCATTCTTCTGGAGAATGTGAAGAAATCAAGCTGGGTAGGTGTTTTTAGCAAGATCAGACATCAAAGGGATTGTTACACTTGGCCTTCCTCTACTGCTGCAGGTGCAAAGGAAAGTGGTTCTCACTCAGATCCTGGTCCTGCACTTAAAATTCAATAGGATATTTCTAATTAATTTCCATGAATACAAGATGAAACTCTAAAATAAACCTGTCTTCTTCTCTTTCTCTATTACAAGATTTTAAAAGTGCAACCTTTAAAAAATGGGAAGTGCTGTTTTTTTTTCTGCTTTTTGAATAGCTAGGGCTTATATTGTAAGGTTTTCAGTATGGGAAACAAACCCACAGCTTGGATTTTTGTTGCTTTTATTTCCAGGAAAAAATTGAAGAAAAAAAAAATATTTTTTTAAAGTGCAATTCTGGAAGTTGGTGCCTTAAAGCAAACAAATAGCAACAGTGCACAGCAGTAACATTCACTGCTAGACGCTCTGACTGAAGGATAGTGATTCGCCTATGGGAATTTCTTTGAAAATAAATAAATTAAGATGGAGGGCAAATGTATTCTGAAGGTTTCCTGATAAAGTGGCTGTTATTGAGTTGTTACTGGATAAAGATATGGAAGATGCTGACAGAGGTCAGAAACATCACCTATATCTGGCTGCTTAGTTCAAGAACTGCCCAGTGAAACCAGTATCTGCTGCTGAATCTAAGAGCAGACTTCATGGGATTTTTTGGATGTTAGGAATCCACAGAATTACGAAAATGGTGATAATGATGCACGAAACTCCAAAAGCATTTTCTACAATTCTGACTCTATAGCTGCAAAATCATTCTTCATTTCTACTTCATTCTACAGGTTAGGAAAGCTCAGGAAATGTATTGATTTATTCCACTTAATACCTGGAGGATATTAAATATTTAATTTATTAAATAAAACTGAGGAAACTCATGGAAACATCAAACCATGGAAAACTGAGGTAAATTGGTATTTATATGATCAGTGGCTGTATGCGGAATAGAGTGTAAAATGTACCTAAACCTCAAGAAATCTCTCCAAGATAATGCTGTTTCTAATTAAGGCTGAGCTTTGACACCACTGTTGAATATCTGGGCTGTCTTATTTTTCCTCAGCTCACTTTTACTGCAATTCATACCAATGAACACCTCCTATTTGTTTCCAAGTAGCCCAAATTTCTGATGGCTGCTTCTCCCAACAACTACTAATCAAAGCTAAAAATATCTGTGCAAGTAGGTGATTCTGTCCAGATATTGCTAAGTATTTCCTTGAAGAAATGAAACAAATTAAAAACTTTCAGCTCTCTCAAACATTGCCTTGGTGCCTTCATTCTCAGATGACACAAAACTCTATCTTTCTGATACATGGTACATTCAGTTTCAAAATCTTCATGTGTAATATTGGGCTATAATCTCTTTAAAGTAAAACCACAATCTTAAATGTAAAACCACATTTGCAGAGATCAAAAAGATGTTAAGCAATTGGCTAGAAAAATAAATGTTTAGAGTTAAAAATCTTCTTCCAGTGAATCAGAAGAAAAAAAGCCTTTAAGAGATTAGTTGGGAACAGCAGATGATGTTGATATAAAAGGAACTGTCAGGGAAATTTGGACCATTATAAAAAAGCAAAATGAGTTTCTTGCTTTGGTATTCATTCCAGAAGAGACTATATACCAAAATCATGCTTTATTAGAGTCTGAAAAACTACTTCCAAGTGAAGTAAGAATGGAATTGATTTATTCTGAAATGACAAATTAAAATAGAACAAATTTATGGACCTAAATCAGATTAGAATCGTAGAATCATAGAATGCTTAAGGTTGAAAAGGAGCTCTAGAGATCATCTAGTCCAATCCCCCTATACACACAGGGTCAACTTGAATATGTGGCACAGGGTGGCATCCAAGTCGGTTTTAAAGATCTCCAAA
Source organism: Nothura maculosa (assembly GCA_032353885.1). Taxonomy (NCBI): domain Eukaryota; kingdom Metazoa; phylum Chordata; class Aves; order Tinamiformes; family Tinamidae; genus Nothura; species Nothura maculosa. The sequence continues at coordinate 1,093,447 of JAUBOD010001020.1, forward strand.
GAAGGAGACTCCACAACCTCTCTTGGCAGCTTATTCCAGGGCTCTATCACCCTCATAGGAAAGAAATTTTTTCTTAAGTTCCTGTGGAACTTTTGGTGCTTCAGTTTGAAGCCATTTCCTCTAGTTCTATCAGTGGTCACCACTGAAAAGAGGTCAGCCCCATCCTCCCTCCCTCCCTTGAGGTATTTATAGACACTGATCAAGTCCCCCCTCAGCTTTCTCCTCTTCAGGCTGAACAGGCCCAGCTCTCTCAGGCTTTCCTCATAGGACAGATGTTCCAGGCCCTTAAGCATCCTTGTAGCCCTGCGCTGGACTCTCTCCATCAGCTCCACATCCCTGTTGTACTGAGGAGCCCAGAACTGAACACAACGCTCCAGGTGAGGCCTCACCAGGGCTGAGTAGAGGGGAACGATCACCTCCCTCGACCTGCTGGAGGCGCTTTTCTTAGTGCACCCTAGGATCCCATTCGCCTTCTTGGCCACAAGGGCACTGCTGCCTCATAGTCTACTTCTTGTCCACCATGACGCCCAGGTCTCTCTCTGTGGAGCTGCCCTCCAAAAGTTTGGTCCCCAGCCTGCAATGGTGTCTGGGGTTATTCCTCCCCAAATTCAGGACCCTGCACTTTCCCCTGCTACATTTCATAAGATTTCTCACTGCCCAGTTATCCAGGAGTTTATTACTCAATTTATTACTCAGGAGTATATTAGTCAGGAGTGACAAAGGATTCAAATAGGAAAATCTGGTACTATTGATTGGGATGTGCTACCCATTATTTAATTGGACCTTGGTACTAAGGAAATATGACACTAATATTTGGTATCTTAGAAGCTACTAAATCCAGACCTTTATTTCAAGGTTTTCTGTGCCTAAGCCTAGACAAACTGATAAAGAGGATACCAGATTACACTCCATAGTTATGATGATTTGAGAACGAGCCAATAAGATTTGCAGATTGTAGGCATGACTTGCCAATCCAATAAATTTCTTTGAAATAATGATTTACCCCATGAATAAAGCAGCTGGCATGGCACAGCTGGACTTTCAGCAGACCTTGCCAGATGCTCTCATAGAAGCTGTGCCCTTGCAAAGTAATAAGGAATGTTTCATCATGTAGCAGCAACTAAAGGACAACTGCTTAAATGATAAGAAACAAAGGATAGGAAAAAGTGGTCAGATTTTCCTGGGAGGAGTTTTATGATTGTGCTGTCTCAAGAATCTGTATTGATCAAAATATCATCAAAAGATCTGGAAGAAGGGTAAATACCAGGCTTTTAGGGCATGAGGGTAGTAGCAGTAGTAGCAGCAGCAGTACCTCATACTTGCCACAGCTAAAGTGAATACATGCACAGAAACTCTGTTTTAGTTAATACGACATATTTTGTGAAGATGCAAAAAATTGTTGAGAAGTTTGGTTGTAGGTCAGAATCTTATATTTCCAATAGCTCTGACACAGCAGAATTATCGGACTAATGCTTCTGATATGTCAGCATACTGTACTACAAAGTCAAATATCTGGAGAAGTTTAAGTAGGAGTTGTAGGCTATTACTGTTTTTCTTTAACAAAGCCTGAGTGTTTCATTCTGTCATAGGTTGTAATCACTGCTACAGGGAGCTACAGTAGGATTTATAAGGAGGAGGAGAAAATAATATTATGAAACTAGCAAAAATCTTTAAGCAGATCATTTTGTACAATAAGGAATAAGGAATAAAGTGTTCTGTAAAGCATCTTATTTTCTTGAAAATGAGGGTATATGAACACAGAAAATTTTGATTTGAATACCTTGGGAATTAACAAGGAACATTTGAGTTTTTTGAAATATTTCCCTCATAGATGAAACCTCTATTTTCAAGGCAGATTTGATTAAAAACATGTTTTCTAACAAAACTGTTTGTAACGGCCTAATCACTCATGCAGAATCATAAATGCTATATTTTATATACATTTTTTTCAGTTCTCTAGAAAAGTAAATAAGACAGGCTAATGATTAGTTTTCTTAAGGAGACAGTAACTAAAGAATCACAGTGGAAAACTGGAGTAATTTATGAAGAACATATAAAGGGAAGAAAGTACCCACTAACAATTATTGAGACCAAATGCACACAGTGATATATTAGGTCCTATCCTATAGGTAGGAGGTCATAAAACTTCTGCACATTAAGAAAGAGAAGAATTTAATCTTAAAAAGAAAAGCAAAATCCTAAGAAAAAATGGCATGCTGTCAAAGCTTTTCCATGGCCTCAGGCCTGGCAATTGGGATTTTATCCCCCAGGGCCCTGTTTCCATTCCCTTTATCCCAGTGGAAGCAAAAGAGGGAAACAATGACGGATATTCCTATAGCTTTAAGTTCTAGCAAATCGGTGCTTAGGCCTACTACAAAACATGGCTAAGAGAAGAATCTTCTATTGGTAGCTAAATCTTGGCGTTGGACAAATTTTATCTTCACACTTGGCATCCAAACACCAGAGAAAAACATACATTTCAGAGTGATCCATATTCCATCTAATATTCATTATGCAATATCTTGACTTTTATCCTCCTGGAAAATCTTTCTTCATCTAACTTATCATAGGGATGGGTCTATCTTACTCATTAATTCTTGCTACAGCAGCTCACCGGCTTGAACTGTGTCTGACTTCTTTCTGCTCTTAGGAAATAACCCTGCCTCTCAGCAAGGTTTAGCAGTTATTTCCATGAGCAGAGGGTGAGCCCAGGAGCTTTATGCAGTTCCACAGTTTTCTGTCCCTTCTTGCTGTCCTAAGTATCACTTCTAGGTGACCTGGTAGTAAGCCAAGCCTACCTGTGTATGTAGGGTGTGCCTGGAGTGCGCTGACTTTTTATCCCTTTTTGGCTTTATCTTTACAAAACACTATCAGAGCCAAAGTATTGAAAAAAAAATGCATACAGAGTAACGCACTCCTTTCTAGTTGGATTTATGTGAACTCATGCAGATTGTTATGTTATGTCTACTGACACCATAGAAATAAGATAAAAACACACTCCAGCTGTCTGATAATTTCAGGGCCAAAGTCTGTCCTCCTGTTCAGACACAAATGGCTTCCACAGAGGTTAATGGGACTAGGGTGCTTATACTACAGGCTCCCTAATTGTTTCTTGGCTGGCTAGCACTTCATATCAATACACTTGCAGACACTATTAAAATAGATGTGTTATATCAGTATGATCAGCTAGCTGATAAACAATACTCTGCGGTTAACTCTGACAGCAGGAACAGATTTCAGTGTGCAATCAAGAAAAGCAATTGTTAGAAATGTAAGAATTGCACGTAGCTCCTTGATGAATTATAGAACTTTAAAGACTGGCATCATATGTTTTTAAAGGCTATAAGCCAACCATGAGCCAGGTAGCAAGACTGAAAACCCTTGTGAAAGCTCAAAATGACTTCAGACTTTAAAATTAAGGTGAATTATTTGTTGTGTTGTATCATGTATACTTTCTGACATTTTTTCATTTTGGCTTCTGAAATTAGCAATTCAACTATAAGTGCCAACACATAACTAATTAAAATTCTCACAAGCCTTATCAGTAAGAGAGCTGGACAACTTATTGAGATTACATTTCTTAAAATTCTTACATCTTTAAAGGAAGATAATGGCACATTATTACAATAAACGTTTTTCTTTTCAAAGAAAAAAATGAAAACAAAAGCATCTGATGAAATATTGCAAGTGAGGGATAATAAATACAAATAATAACAAGGTCAGCTTAGATTTTAACTAAGCATGAGCTGTCTTCAGTTCATAATTAAGCATGTAAAAACTTCTGGAATTTTGTATAGGTTCATATTTCATTTTTGAAATACAAAGCCTAAGTATAGAGAGCTCAGTCCTTCACATAACCAAAAAAAAAAAAAAGGGAAATTTTAGGACAAGTAACCATGGTATCCTTGAAAGGAAATAAACACCTATCTTATTTACTGTAATCATTTAATTATCTCCAGAAATCTCCAACACATGGAAATACTCTGAGTCCTTCACGTGCAACAAGATCGCTGTCTTGTAGCTAGATGTAGATTTATCTTTTTGTTAACATTTAAAAAATGCTTTCAGGGACTTCCTTGAAAGGCAGATGTAGAATACCTATATCAAGTTATTATTACTATATCCTTACAAAAGATAAGCCAAGTCCGCTTTTCTCTGTGGAAATACTAATTTTTGGCTATGTTTGGAATTATGATCACTCTGGAGGTTTTTTTTTCTCTATTAGTTCCAGGCTATGACCTCATTAGGGTATATCATGAGAAATCAGAAATATCTCCATGTTGAGCAACAGTGCTGGCATTCAAATCTATAAAAATCATCTGTTAGACTTCTGATATCCTCATGCAGATTGCTCAGACCTCTCTCACAGATGTCATTCTTTACGTCAGGATATACACATAAGTTTATATTTTGACTTTATTTTAAAGTCCAGATTTCTCAGATCTCTCATTACATCCTGTTCCAGAGAATGGAAATAGTCTCTTGGCTCAGTGGTCTTGCTTTCTTCTACTTCCCCACTCATCACCAAATGTGAGTTGCTGAGCTGGCATCAAATCTGTAATTCATGACTGCTCCGCAGCTGCTTCCTTTCAATGTATCGGGGCTGCTGCTGCTCGGGTACGTCGCGGAACCGAATCCCTTTTCCTTTCTTGAATACTGTTTCAGGACATGCTCTTTTCTTTTAGATGAACTGATTAACTAGGAAGGAATTTGTACCTGAACTCATTGGATCCTGTGTGCTGTGGTTTGAGCGTGAGGATTTTAGATCAGTCTTCTTGCTGACTTGGCAGCCAGGAATTAGGTAGGGAGTAGCCAGGCCAAATGTACTCAGTGCTGGACAGCACTAGTGCAGTATGTGTCCATCTGCCTCGGTGCTAGTACAGGAACCATGTCTAAAACAATGGAGTTTTGTTTAATTATTTTACAATTGAATGGATTTGATAGGATTATTCCAGTGGGTCAATGAGTTAGGACTTTAAACCTACAATAAATGAACAACTCCCTCTGAAACTTTGTAGGAACTTCTGAGCAGGGATATTCACTCCTTCACACCCCAGAAACACAGACATGTTACTGCATTGGCTATACTGTCTTCAAAACATGACATAGAAGGGCACAGATAAAAATCATATGGCAGGAAAAAGTCTGCCCCATAAACACAGTATGAAAGGGAAAATACTGGATTAAGTCTGGCAGTCCTCATGCAAAGAAATCTTCCAGTGAAGGTACAAGGGAAAACTTGGTTTTGCCATGAATGGACACCCTCCTTGGAATTAAACAGAATTTATTTACATCTGCAAAAATGTGTCACTGGACATACAGATTACATGACCTATAGAGCACAATACACCTAACAGAAGTTTAACTAAGATGAATGAAGTAATTGAGCAGAGATCTTTTTCATGATATGGGGATCACTATCACTTTTTAAAAACAGGATAACAGAAGACTAGTGGAAAAACTTAATCTTTTTTAAAGAGGAGATGTTAAGTTTAACCTGAGCACTTGATGTTTGGCTTAGCAAATACAAAAGGATAGGGAATTTCAATTAAGGTTCAAGCTGACTTTTGAAGTGTTGCAGAGGTCTAATGACTACTCTGTGTAAATTAATTCCAGCTGCTGACCTGTATGAAAATGGTGGGATATTATTATTTTTATTTTAATCAGTACCTGAAACAGGTGAGATGTATCAGAGATTAATTATAAGAAATATAAATGTATCTAACAAAATACTTTAATCAAGCAAAATTTAGACTTTGTTACAATATTTCCTCTTATTTTTTTTTCTTTTTTCTTTTACTTGAAATAACTTTGGTATTTACATATGAACTATATTCACTAGAGTTTTTGTATGTTTACAAAATGAAGTGAAAAACACGTAAAATTCTCTTATATGGAGGTGGAGAGAATGGAGTAACTGATAGGCAAATATTCTGATCTTCCTGTTATTTCATTCTTCAAAGAGTTTCCTGAAATGAACACAAGCATATGACAAGATTTCAGCACAAATCTCACTGTGTCTAACTAATCTGCATCATGGCTAATTTGGAAGATATCTGCTGACTCTAATGAAGTTTCTGAACACGCTTAAAGTATACTGAGCTGATTTCTTCAGAAATCAGATTTGACAAATATATGAATAACAAAACAAACAAACAAACAAAAGAATCCCAATGTCTATCATAACCAAAGAATAAAATCACCACTTGAAGAATATATCTGCTCCAAAGTAGGTTTTAGAGGCTGGCAATGCTGAGGTGCTAAGGATGCTAAGGAAAAAAAGCGTTGTTACTTGTGAAGGGGCTTATTTCTCATTTTTCATTTCTGTTTGTAATCGCTGTCATCTTTGTTTCTTATGATTTGGATAAAAAAGGTGACTTTTATATTTATTAGAACTGGGTTTCAATAAACATTATGCAATATGGTAGACCTGGGAATGATTTATTGATAATTTGTCACTTATATTTATGGAAGTGTAGACCCTGGAGCCCTAGAGCTGGTAAATCATATTATGCAGCTACAAATGTTTTTTTCTTCTTTGCTGCCAAAAGTGCACCATGTAAATGGATTGCCTCACCAAACCCCTGGGGCCTGATAATGATGCACTTGCTAATACAAAGGGAGGAGGGCTGAGGAGAAGACAACTAATTATAAGTTTATTTTTGTTTCAATATGTTTGCCATTTAATCTGGAGTTCCATAAACAATAGATTGATGAAATATAATTAGAAGGGAGATTACAGTTTAATGAGGCAAAAGATTGGGAAAGAATGTAAATGGAGCAGTAGGCTCCGCAGAGTTTTTAGCTGTTTATTATTGTGCAGCTGTAAGGCACTTTCACGCAGTCCCCAGATGGAAGCAGCTGTTAGTTCTTTGCTATTAGGGGAAAAAAATGAAGTTCATAGTTCATTTTTATCCACTTGTTCCAGGCTCGCTCCGCTCACTCCAACACTTCGGCTAGCTCTTGGTTGTGTCGGAGACTGTCAGGATGGGCACCCTGTCTTCGTTGGCCACTTTGCCACTCGCTTATCTCATCTGGCAACCTCTCAAACAACAAGCTGTTCCACTCCTTGTAATATGGTTATCTCCTGTAGTGATGTCAGCAGAAGACGGCAAATCTAATATTCATGCTCAAGCAGATTTGTTGGTGCTCTTTGTTTATAAGGACGGGCTCTATATCGCTCCCACAGCTGCTTCCTCTTCACCAAGCTTTGTTTTTCTATGGTACTCTTCAGATAGGCCTTGGGAGCTGTACAAAGAGTGCGCCCAGCCAATCTAGCAGTGTTTTTTGTTTTTCTTTTTTTCATTAAGAAAAAAAAAACAGCTCAGATCTCTCTTTCTCTCTCTTTTTTTTCCGCAGCATATTATGAAACCTACATTTTTGTCTAGGCTTGGCAAGGTTTCCATACACAAGGCAGAGCATAAAAGGCAAATAGAAGAAGTTTCTTTAAAATGCAATCATTTGCAAAGAAGAAAATAGGCAGACTTTCAAGAGAAAATGCTGCAGGACTTTTATCTCATAGCACTTAAACAATTCCATATTGTGGGCCAAGATATCCTCTGTCCTGCACCGCATACAAGTATTTACATCAGTGCAAAGTGAGTGAAAATCTTTCCTATTCCAATTTGGCTGTGCGCAACATTTGTTACTGAGGTATTCCACGTGCTGCAGGGAATTAGAGAACCTGCATTATTTTTGCAATGAATTATTTTGCAACCTGAATTATTTTTGCAATAATTTACACATTTCACATATCTTCCTTCACAGTACTTGAGACTATATCTGATACTTTATAGGGTGCTTTGTTTGAGTTTGTACTAATTTATATTTCTAAGATAGTTATCTATGATAGTTAAGGTGAAGATGAGGCTTCAATTTATTTATGGCTGGCATTACAAGTGATGTTTCTGAAGAATTTCTCAACCTGAATGAAGATCTTTAGTTTCTGTTTTCAGACCAGAAATGTATTTTCTATCACATTTTAGATGTTGCAGAAGTGTATAATTGAAATGCCACCATTTATTTTTCTGATACAGGACAAATTTGGAGAGCTCAGCCTAATTAGGTAGCAGGTTTGACACATTTCTTCCTTTCTCACTATTATTAAGTACAGTCTGCTTTCAAATGCCTTTTTCTCTTTTTATTTGGAAAAATAGTGTTTTTTGAATTTTGAACAAAATTTCACTTCCTTGGAAATCAAAAGCTATTTTGCCATTGGCTTCCATAGGACAATTTATTTCATAGTTTCATAGTAAAAACTCTTTTCGACATTGATATATAATATATGCTTTTAATTCAACATTTATGAGAAACTCGGGAGTAGAATTCTGTTCTGATCTTTAAAAAAAGATACAACATAGAAAAAATCCCGCAGTTAAAAAAAATCTCCCCCTATCAGTAGGCCACCCACATGCCTAATCTGAAGGAATCACCTCTAGGCTATGGGAAAGGCTGTTCAGTCTCTGAGTCTCTGTGCCCCTACAAAACTTAGCTATTTTGCCGACAAGGGTGTTGGTTAAAGCCAATTATGGTGGGGAGTTTTATGGTCCAAACAGCTGTCCAGTTGGAATTGGACTAAGACCACCAAGTTATTTCATGTGTTGCAAATAGGCATCTGATTGGCTAAATAAAGCTGCATATATATTTTTATGAATAGAAGCGGAAGGTTTAATTTGCCTTTGTTTGTGGGGTCTTATTTATTGCTCAAAAGTGTTTGGATGCCTGCTGGGTATTAGTGAAAATGGGCTGCAAAGACTGCACATATTTCATTTGCGATCTTGGAGCAGAAGTAGCGTTGTGGTTAGGCTAACCAAAGCAGGAAAACTATATGACATTGGAGAAATATATGAAAACTATTGCCAAGGCTGTAGACTAAAACTAAAAAAAAAGAAAAAAAGAAAAAAAGGAAAAAAGAAAATCCACTAATTCACTAATTATGAACCTCACCTGGTATATTTATTAAGCAACCATTTAAGTTTAGAAATTTTACCTCACATTTAGGCATGTAACTACTTCAAAAGACAGGGCTTAAAAGGGTTTCTCTACCTGCTCTGTTTTCTTCTAGTTTGATTAGTCCACACATCTAGAACATTTTCCTAAATGTAATTTTTCATACATCTCCTGTTTGGTCAGTCTGTTTTCTAATCCTGTCTCTTAATGTGAAGACCTTACACACCAGCATTAAGAGAGAGAA
>JAUBOD010001020.1:1102739-1133885 GCA_032353885.1 Nothura maculosa
TTGCTGAATTCTTATTAGACTAATTATTTCATCAAACATTTATAATACAGCCACTATTTGAAGTTTTTATCTTCTTAAATATTTTGATAAAGCAAATTACTTGCTCATTAAAGAGCCTACAGGATGTATTTATCATCTATTTCTGATCTTTTAGATAAAGACAGAAACTCTGCATTTTTTTTTGTAAAAATAGTTTCCTAATGTCTTCTTCCTCTCAAAGGATGTCTTCACTCGGCTTCTTTTCCTAGCCTCCAACTGCATCTTCTACTTTATTTTTCTTTTGTTTTTCTTTTTCTCTCCCTCTTCAGCATTTTTCCTTTTTCTTTTTTTTCTTTTTTTTTTTTCCCTGTAAAAAATCATCTAATACCATCCAACTCATTCATGCCTTGTCTGGCCCCATATCTCACACTCAGAAGTTTCTTCATCATTTCCAGATTGTACTATTTACCTCTTACTCCTTTTATATCCTTCCTTTCTTCTTCCCTGTTTTTCCTGTTCTGTTGCTTTGCAGTCCCCAGTGTTCTGCTGGCCTGCTGTTTATTCTTTTCTTTTACAAAAAAATTCCTGCTTTACTAATAAAAAGGTGTTTCCTACTCTTGGTCCTTCTCTTGATGTTCTGCCCCTCATTCGCCCCAAATCTTTCTCCAGTCAGTTTTCTTTTTATGCTTTTCCAAAATTCCCTGAACATCCCAATATTCTCTTTTGGTCCTCACTGAGTCTGTTGCTTCCTTAACATATTTTCAAATATTAGCCCCCTCCCAAGAATTTTCCTTTTGGTCTTAATTGACTATTAAAACTGCCAAAGAACTATCTTAAAAATATAGTTTCTAGTTACAGCAGCACATTTTAGAACAAGGAACAATGTTCCACAGTGATACTTGGACAATCAAATTTATCACAAATCTGCATTTTTTTCCCTTAAAGATGACATTTTACACAAAGACATCCATATTTCAAGGACTTGGAAAATTAAATTAATTACTCTGCCTTAATTTCCTCAGCTGCATTTATTTTTCATTTTCAATGGCCCAGCATGCTGGGAAGTATATTTTTTTTTGTAAATGAGCCATAGGCAGTATCTAAATCAACTGCACTATATCTAATAAATAATATTCTCATGCATTTGTAAAGGTTCATTCCCTGTTAGGTCTTATTATTGCTAGCAATTGACATCAAAGTCCAAGATTTCAGGGATTCTAAGCAAGTACATTATATGAAACTAATAATTACAAAGTTGATTTATTCTTCATGTATGAAGAGTTGTGAAAGGAAGCACAGAAAAGGATTAGGTCTAAGAATACACTTTTCTGTTAGCTAAATCACTGCAATATGGGAATGCTTGCATGAGTCCTAGGGAAGAATTTTGTCTCCAAGTTACCATTTGGTCAGAAATAACTTTTATGACCATCAAGCCTATTCTTTAGTGTAACATAATAGAAAGAGCCTAACTCAATCATTAGGTTCCTTTCAAGTCCATTAAATGCATTTGAGTCCTAATACATCCCTTGGAAGAGTATCTAACTGTAAGGAATAGTACAAATGGAGAAGCCACCACCCCCTGAGTACTCTGGGTTTGACTAGAAGGTAGGCCTGCTGGGCAGGTAGTCTTAACCAGATGAAGAAAATATGTGTGAAATATGTACGTTTACAGTGAAGCTGCAAGAAATTTCCCCAAACCAAAGGGAGGAAGTCTTCCTCTCTAAAAATTTCACTAGAGTTTCTGCAAGTTTTGTGGGCTTGAACCTCTACTAACATATGGTAATTATCAACTATAAGGCATGGGTCAGCCTGATACGCCTTTGATAAGAGAAGAATAAAAGAGCACAGGGAATAGTTCCAAAGTTTCCTCTCTTGAAAAAAAAATCTCAATAGTCTTTACTTCTTTAGCAGTATTAAAAGATTTGTATGGAAACTTTTTTGTCTGAGCATTTCAGATGCCCACCAGAATCCTCTAGTTGTATACCTCACCTGCTCTTGCTGTATTTCCATGCTAAGTTAAATAAACCTAACAAACCTCTGCACCATAGCCATTAATAAGGACCTGCAGGTTTTAAAATTGACCAAAAGTGGAGACTTTCTGCATATCTGCCTGAATATCTGCCACTTGGCCTCAAGGCCATTTCAAGTCCCAAAGTAAGCTGATATTTACCACCTCGTAAAAAAGCTGCATACACCTGAGTAGAGGAAAAAAGTGACATTTGTTGGTGGTTTATATAGAGGATCAGATTACCTTTCTTAAAAGTAAGAGAAGGAAAGATCTTCATTTATGTTTGGGAGGGAGGAGAAGGAGGAGGAAGAGCTGTTTTGTAAAAATCTTTGTTTTGGAGAAGAGGCTATTACAAAAGGTAAAAAATAATTTCAAACAAGCATATGCACTGATTTGTGAAACCCTCTCCAGAAAAAAAGTATAAAAAGTCTTGAATTTTATTCTAAATTAAAGGATTTCTAGTGCATTCTTAAGAGAAGTCATAGCTACTCTGTATAGTTACTCTCCAGGTAGCTAGGGGCTTTTTTCAACTCTCTTGTTCTGAGAAATATCTCAAAGCTTTCTGTATTCCTGGGATGTATCTCGTATGCATGTCCTTGAGGCCAAACCAAAGCCAAGACTATATGCTGCATAATCTGACTTGTTTTCCTGAAGTGAAATATAATTTTAAACGGAAATACTGAAATAGCACAAAATATTTTAAATATTTTCTTGTTGATGTGGTGTTTTTGCACAGTGACGGCTTGTTTTCCAGTCCTCTCATGACATCTCACAACTCTAAGTGCTCAATGACAGCCTGTAGAGGTTTCACCATAATCCACCTTTATCCATTAACAGACACTCAATCACTAAAGTGCTTACTAGACTAAACATATTTATCCAACCAAATCACACTTTACAATGCAAAACTGCCAATCAGACCCCCGCTATTAACAGGGAACTGCTTTAAGGGGATTTTGGTGTTTGTGCTGTGAAGAGCATGCTTACCTCCAACAAACCACTAAACCAAATTAACATAGCTGTATCCTCATAAAAGAAACCAGATATCCTGTTGTGAAAATAGAAAGCTTGGTAGGACAGGGTTCCTTTGATGGCTAACAGTGTGGCAGACGAAGGCTTCAGACTACAAATCTGGTTACCACAGGCTCATTACAAAACTCTAGCATTAAGCTTTTGCTAACTTTAAAAGCAAAATAAAAATGTATCATTTGGGTAACTCAGTAAGTCATCAACTTACTAAATTACTATTATAATTGAAATAAGTGCTGTAATTGTTGGATAAGGCTCCTTAATTCTAATTGCTCCTTTGTCCAAGATCATGCTGTAAAAACGCTTGCATTAGCCAAAATAAAATCCAAGAGACACAAATGTGGTAGTAATAATAATTCTTTTTATTAGCCTGGCAAAGAGGAAGAGAACAAAGCTTTAAAAAGACTTCAAAGTTCTGACCAAGAGAAAAAAAATCTAGAATCGGAGAAACATGCATACACTCTGCCCTTTTATTAGTCTCATACAAACTAAGTGCCATCACCACAACTTAGCGCTTGACAGCATTTCTTTCCCAGGCAGCAGGAAAAGTTACACCATCCATGTTGCAGGGCTAATTTAAGTTCTCCGTCAAAAACTACATAAACCAGTCCTGTATATTCTCACTAGGAAGCCCTAATAGTTTTAGACTTATTGGTATTATACCTCCTTTAAATCCCAATATTTTAAAGCTGAGTTTGACATTTGCGGAGACTTGGTGTATTTTCCCTCCACTTAACCATAGTGAAAAGTAAGGTGAAGCTTTTAACTTTGAGGTATGGAGCTGGTGGAATAAATGGATATTCATATTAAAACAAAACAAAACAAAATGCAACACTTAACAGTTTTATATATATATATGTGTGTTTTCCTCATCTTTGTTCCCGAACAGTTTTAGCTCTGGAATTTAAACATGCATTTCAAATCCTTCATTGCTTATCAAAAATAATGAGCACTTTCTTTTTTACTAGCTTTTATAAACACTTCTGGGGAAAATTTTATGAGCAGCTAGAACAAGTTTTACTTCTTGGAGAGAAAGCTTCACGCTGGAATCATATCCAAAACGAGTAAACCACAACATGAACGGATTTTCCAAAAATCACTGAGGCAGACTTGGTAAGTTGAAGTTGGAAACATGTAAAGTACAAATTAAGCTGTCATGTAACAGAATAGTATACTTTACTATGCTATAGTCAAGACACTATGTTCCATCATAATATGTATGCACCGCCACTGTGTCTTTAGCCTACTTATATTTTGAACAGCTATGGATATATATATATATATCCATATATATCCATATATATATATCGCTGGGTTTGTGTGTATTAATTTCAACCTAGGGCTTTTATATGAGGAAAACTGATGCAGGTTTTTGGTACAGAAGTATACCACTTGCAGAAAAGGAGAAACAACATCATGATACTTGAAGTACAAGTTCAAAAAGAACATGTTACAATGCAAATTAAAAAGAGGAATTAGTGTTGACCACATTGAATCTTAGCATATTTAGAGTATATTTGCTGTGGTTAATAAGACATACATTCTTTCACGCCTTTACTGTATTCATGTTAATATATTTTATATTATGTATTGTATTGTGTGTGTGTTGTACTTGGGTAATGAGCATAGGCACGGAAAGTGCTAAAAAAATACTAATGCCAGGAACGCTTTTCTCCTGATTAACTGAGAAAGCAATGTGAGTAACTATAATGTTGCCAATTTAGTCGTCTACCACTGATTTGAAACAATTTGTTTTTCCATGGAACATAAATTTCTCAATGTTCCACTTTGTTATTTTTAATTGGTATTTTATTTTGAAAGGTAACACATGTAGAGTATTGAAAATTTGCAGCTAGCACAGAGTGAAGAATAGTGCAAATGCTGGAACAAACAAAATATTTTGTTCCTCCATAACTTTGTTACTTAAGTAAAAATCACAACTACACAATTCAGGAATTTTACTCAAATCCTTACACTTAGGGTTATGATGCTAAAGATGTTTATGTACTCTAACCAACTTCATAAGCAGAATAAGAAGGAATGAAGTAGATTATCTGTTGAATTACATGATGCAGCTCCACTGGTGCATCTGATATGTACAAACAATAGTAGAATACTGTCAATGACTCCCATTCCAAGTACTATGCCCCTAGTTTACACATACAAGTACAGTATTAAGACTTTTCACCTATGACACATGAAAGTGTCCAACTTACCATTCTTTTCCATTTGTGTCTTTAAATAGACACAATAGATCCAGCCAGATTGCCTATATTTTCCACCATATGGCCAGTACTGCTCAGTTTGTCTTCTGTAAACTACATGATTCATTCTGTATACTTATTCCACTTAAAAAGGCTTTTCCACATCACCTAGTATTGATAATATCTGCAAGACTCTATTTGTAAGAAATGCCATGGATAAGTAAATGCAAAATATGTTAGTTGTCTTTAAGCATTCTAGATTGATTCATGAATAACAAATCCATTCTGTAATATACTTAGAAGTTAAATGAATTTCACACCTCCAGAGCCTTTAAATGCTGGATTAATTTACCATGTTTACATGACATCTTTGGCAAAATTCCTCTTCAGATTGAAGATAGAATTCAAAGATTTCAATCACAAAATGAACTACCAATAACATGATAAAAAATGCCAAAATAATACCAGTGACTTGAATGCTCCTGCCTTCCAGCAAATCCCGCTATCTAAGCTGTATAGCCATTGAAGCATAATAAAACATTTGTTAGGCCAAGGAGATTGGCTGAGAGGATCTATATAATATACGACGGATACATGATAACTTGCTGAGTGGTCAGTCAGGACACCTTCCTCTCGGACCAAACCAGCCCTGCTTTTGCTTCACATCTCAACCAGGCAAATTGTCCCGTAAACCTTGTATTGCCTAGTCATATTCCAGGGCTCTTGAGGGATTGGATTATGCTGCTTCGTGGACAGGGTCATGGGCCACCCGGAGAACCTCTGCATATGGCATGAAGTTCAGAAACATTTGCTGTACCAGCTGGTGTTCAGAAAGGGGCTACTGTCATCATCCCTAGAAGTTTTTGCCTGAATTTGTTCCACAGTGATTTACTTCTTTTTAAAAGACCTTATTAATTTTCATCAAAACCAGAACAATTATTTTTCCCCCTTAGTCTGATTATTTGCAATATACTGTTTGCTGGAACACTCTGCACCAAAATGTTTTTGGCTCAGCAAAGTCAAATGAGGCCAATGATATCACCATATTGCTGGGCAGTGCAATGGCAATTAGTGTCTGCTTCTTTCTCAGACAGAAGCCGTGTTATAGATGTGGTATCTCATGTTGGAGGAAAATTTCTTGTACTAATGAGAGTACAGACAACTTCAGCTAAAAAAAAGAAAGGAAAAGAAAAATGAAAAAGAAAAAGAAAAGAAGAGGTCAACTGATAGATTGATTTATCTCATTAGTTTAACTTCAACCGGCTACAGAAAGAAGCCACAGAAAAATCTAGCTAATTAAACCAGTATTTCATGAATTTTACTCAAATTCCTTCTGGACAGTAGTGTGCAGCAATTAATTACAAAACAAAACCAAACCCCACAGGCCAATATTATTATCTCATAACTATTTTCTTTAAGTGTCTTTACGGTAAGAAAGGCAAGAGGAAAAAATGTAGTTGCTACATTTCCACAGAGCATTAAGAGTCTGCACCTTTACATGCAGAATACATTCCATTCTGTTCTCAGGACAATGTTCCTAAACAACTCATGAGTTCTTGCTTTGCATTTAGTAGCTGTTACGTTTTTATGTAGTTGTGTACCATCCTTTTCCCCCAAATCCTATCCCATAATATTCATCTTCATTTACTGCTCACTTATTTTCTTCTCTCTGTTTGTTTTGGAAGTAGACAGCACTAAAAAAAAATAAAGCCTTCCTTCCTCTTTTAGAAAACAAGTTGCTGATAGTATTGTGTGAAGTTGTAAGCCTCAGTTTTACCACTTTGAAGTGAAACCAACCTATTATTTAGCTATATACTTGAATATGAACCTTTCTTTATTAATAAAGAAACAAACTTCATTTTTATTCAGCTTGCTTATCCTAACAAAATGTTCTGGTTGTTGGTTTTAAAATTCTCTACTGGAAGGTCAAAGATTAAAAACAAGCATCCTCCTCCCATGCCCTCAAACTGAATTTAACAGACAACCTCCGTTGTCTGGGTTTCCTGCTACTCAGTATTTGTCAGACACTGATTACGAATAACATCCCGAACAGTTATCATTGCATGGTATGTTTCTTACTCAAATATCATAACCAGTGAGTCACCATGACTAAAAGAAATAAGATTACCTTTTAAAACACATTCCCAGTAATCTTTTTCTTAAATGTCATAGACAATAACTCATTCTTTTGCAAGACATACAACTTTGAAGTAAAAAATGCCTACAAATGCATGATGACTTGGTATTTCCATGATGAAGAGAAGGGTGGATTACTTTTTCTGTGCATCTTTCTTTATTGCATTATCATTTCAGACCTCAGATCTGTTTGCCATAGAAATTTATACCCTCAACTATTGGTACAGATATATTACCATTTCTTTCATGCATTTCTTTTCTAGAGTATATTATGATGGCAGAAAGGATATAAGACAGACTATTGAAAATTGGAAGATTTTAAAATAAAATTATGAGCAAAGAATTTTCCAGTAGGTGGGGCAATAAAAATGAAAGGTGGCTCCCTCAATAGTCACAAACATCGAAGATTACGGAGGAGGAAATGGCCAAGATTGGATAAGCTCGCTGCCCAGCAAGAAACAATACCAGAGACGTGGGATAAAATGTCCCACGAAGGAGTATGGAAAGAGGATTCTGAATCAGAGATAAAGGCCCTGTTATCTATATTTCTTTAGTTGACTGAGGTTACAGTGGATGCAAAAAAAATTCACCCTGAGTGATAAGAGTTTGGGCAGGATATGGACCTAGTCTCCAGAACAGGAGTATAACTGTAGGCAATAAAAAATCTGTAGGTGGCAGATTTGTCAGGATTCAAGATGACATTTGTTTCTCCATGTAATCCTTTTGCTATCAATGGGAATTCACATTGCCACTGCAACTACCACTGTGTCATGAAGGGGCAGCCTTGCCTCGGCATCCAGGCCCAAGTGAAGCGGCAGCTCAAAGGGGTGGTTAGCTTGGTTTCGTCCCAGTTCCTCTCTCCATGAGCAGCAGATGGGCCCCACAGGGCCATGGCCACATAGGGGCCCTACCAGTCAGCCCAGCTGAGTTCCCCACCAGTTGCACTTCAACTTATCCTCATTGGGCCTGGGAGTCCTTCGACAACAAGGCCTGAGGTCTGGAAAGGGTTACGCTACTTGTGAGCTTTCTGTTCCTTATCTTGAAAGCAGACATGTTTAAAACTTAAAAGAGTTGGAAATCTGTGTGCTATTTTCACCACATGAACATGCTGGAAGGAAGAACAAGCAAATGTTGCTCCCTGAAGCACTAAATGGTACACATGGATTTGTGAAGATCCAAGAGCAACGAAATCCTTCCATCTAATCCCACCTACAGACAAGACGAACTTTATCATCTTGTAGTTAGATAGCTCTTTGGAAAGGTTACCTCAATGGACAAATATTCTTTCCACGTCTCATGCACCACAGGAGTACAAGTTTAAGTCCATATACAAGTCCCAAAACTGAGTCTTCTTTCCAGGACACTGAGTGCTACCAATTAATTTGGGAAAGGGCTTATCCAGCAGCTGGAGCACTAATTGCAGACATAAGAGACAACCTAAAGAGTACACTTTCTGTCACTTTAGACATTATGAATAATTACTAAGTCAATTTACTTGGCCTTGTTTCACTACAACTGCCCCTCATCTTTGTCTTGAGACTGCTAAAACGTTTTTAGACAAATCTGTTACCTTTTCTTGAAAGTTCAATCAGTCCTTTGAAGATAGGTGCATCCAAAATCTCTATGTAAGAACTTTGCAAGTAGCCACATAATTTACCTGAGACAGATAAATATACAAAGGTTTACACCTAATATAATAGCTAATTACTTATATTCCTAAATATTTAACTTGGATATACAAGAATTTACATGAGTTAATTAGAAGCACATGTTGGTGAGACTTCTTCTACTTATATAGGCACTTTGGGGAAAGTGCCTATCTTTAAACTTCCACATGTTTAGTCTCAGTTTTACCTTCTTCCTATATCTTAAGTTGTCTTATCAACCAATTACTTCCAATTTAAATGACTACAAAGTCAAGCCCATAGTCTGTTTCCCAGTTTGCAAAGTAGGAAAATGCTCTCTTCATTGAGAAGCATATTTTCCTTGTTTGACTTTTTGGTAACATATGTGTCTACATTCAACGGATATGGAAGCTGAGAGAGGCAGAAAATAAAGCGAGAATTAATAAAGTGTGTTCATAGGCTCCAATTGCTTAGCAAGATGAAAAGCAAACTGAGGAACCTTAGTCACTTCCTCTGTGGAGCAGCATGTTGCTCTATGCTTGCACAGAGAATGATATTCAGAAAAATGTTTAGTGATTAGTATCCCACTAAAGCTTTAAACTTTTTAAGATCCAGGCAAGACAAACAAAGCTTTGCATAAGGAAACATCCTATGCTTTAGAATGGGTAAGGCATCATAACTTCCAGGCCAAACTTAGCACTGGACCACTTCTTTATTTTTTTGTGCACCATTCATTTGTAGGAACACAGAATTTTGCATACTGTCCAAAGAGCATTAATACAGCTAATATAAGATTTGTTAAACAACAAATGAACTTGTCTCCTATGCCTTTTTATAACATAAGGACAGAGTCAACAATGAAATATTATTGACCTAAGTGCTAAAAATCCTAAAATTAAGCTGTGATCAGGACAATGGAGGAAAAAAAGTGTGCTGTCTCATATGGAGAAAAAGTACAAAAAGAATGAGATAACTGATATTTCCTGGAGGATGTAAAAATCACCACTAAAAGGGAATTGCCAAAAACTGCATACAAATATACAGCTAAGTTTATTGGATACTAAACTGCATTTTCTGAAAATGAAATGGAGAAGATATTTGAAAAACATATCTAGGAAGTAGTGCAGCCCCCCATTCCTCCCAGCTGAGTCACAACCACCAGGGCAAAGTGAGACAGGAGGTAAGGGTAGTCAGTAGCAGGAAGGGCTGTGCAGTTAGCAGGAGGCACTTTGCAAAATGGCCACATACAACCATGGATTATGTAGTGTCTATGAAGTAATCTATGTAGTGATCTATGAAAATATCAACTTTAGCAACCTTATGAGGGAATATATGTTTAAAAAGAGTTTTATGATCAAACACACATAGATGGAAAGCACAATGTACAGTCACTTCCATTGGGTACAGACATTTTAATGTTCCCTTATTGCATCCTATTTATCTACTTTGTTTCTCAGAACTGACACAAGAAAATGTTTATTTTCAAATGGATTTTGTCTCCTTTATTCTTCTCACAAGCCTCTTTTTAAAGGAATCAATTTAAGAAAGAAAAACTTGTACTTTTTAGGACAAATGCACTATTTTTTTCTTAATAGCCTCAAAAAGAGAAGATTTTTTTCCATATGTCTATCATAAGAGTTTAGGTGCATCAGAAACTGTTTTGATGCAGCACACTTATGCTTTTCTAATGAAAAGATAATAATTGCCTGATTCTCTTCATTTTTTTAAGTGAAAAAAGAGGGAAGTAATACCAACATGTGAAATAATGTTTTTAAACATAAATACATTCAAAACTTGAAGAAAAACACTATAGTTAGCTGACATTTGGCACTGAAACGAGATATCATAATTACATATAGTATCTGTTTCAACACCATGGAATTTTTCATTACTTCTTAACAGTGAGTAAGATCCAGTGTGGTGATTTTAAGCACACATCTTGACCCATAAAAATGTTGTGTTGCATCACAAAAAAATGTGTGCTTGGTCATTAATGGTAGGATAAATAATCCATTCTATTTAAATTTCCTATATGGTCATCAACATGTCATTGAGTATGAAGATGGACATACAGAGGTATCATGTTCTCTGATTAGGTGAAAATCTGGCATCTCACAAATGACATGTAAAAGGTGGGTGTAGGCATTGTTACATGTCCTTCTTTCTCTGGCAATTTACATGAGCTTAGGAGCTTCTTTTTTCTAAATTGAGATAAAAAAAAAATGATGGTAATAAGCTATTGATGGATATTAGGCTATGATGGGTATTTTGAGAAGAAAAGCATATACATATGATTCAAACTAGATCAAATAAAGTGAAAAATATCCTGAAAATACAGATCAGAACTTCAGGTCTCCTCATCTACATCCCTAAATATTAGACTAAAGTCAAGCCGCCTCTTTTCATCTGGCTCTTACAGACTTATTTCATACCCAGGTGCACAATGGTTCGGTTTCAATGGAAGAAAATTCAATCCATCTGTCGGAGCACCTCTCCTGAGGCGTCAGTTCTGTTCATCTTGGAGCAAACATGGTTTTAACTCCGGATCTGTTGCCGGGAGTGTTCTCACTAATAGTTTATTTTATTATGCAGCTTGTGAAGGCTGCTGTCACCACAATATGTATTCTCCTCCTCTGAAGGCCTTAGGTAGGACTGAGGTGCTCATCTTTCTAAACACACATCATGAAAGCGTCCTCAGACATGAGTCAGGAACCTGCCTCCCCACAATAGACACTGTTTAAAAATAGGTGACAAGTTCGTCACTGCAAGAACCTCAGGCCTGAGTAGGGAATTGTGTTTAGTTGACTTTGACGATCAGGATTCAGGATTTCGAAAATTCCTATGTATGATTGTTAGACCATCAGAATCTGAGTCTCTGTTAGAGACATCACAAGAATGTAGAAGATCTGTTCTTTCCCAGTTGGTACTTGGCTATAGGTTGGCAGGTTGGTGCCGAGCAAATGTGAATCATCAGCACATGAACTGCAAAAGCTGCTGTAAAAGAATCACAGTACTTCAGTGGTAAGGCCGCTCCATGGCCAGGATTAAGATTTTCTCTTATTTAGAGAGAAATAATTTGATTAATTCTCTTTCTTTTTCTCTGTGTGTGTGTTTGAAGAATGTACAGTAACATTCTAGACAATTATATTTCTCTAAAAGTTCTCTGAGGCAGTAAAACAACGCTGAGTGGTTGTTGCACTGGCACAATTAAGACCAGGCCCAATTATTTCAAACCTTAAACAAATGCAAAACACATTTAGAGTTGGGAAGCATATACTATCAATGAGCTCTGCAAAAATTATAGCTAAATGTTTCTGATTATATTAGCTTAGTATTTTAGTGAAGTCATTCAATGAGTGAGCCTACACACTGTATTTCCTTTTAGGAAGCTAACAGATTCTGTTTCCAATTCAAATCGGAAGGCTTCCAGCCTGTACTTTTGCACTGATTCTGTAAAGAATCTCTGTGTGCTTCGTCTTTGTGTGATTTGTTGTATGACACTGCTTTGGAGCCCCAAACCCACAGGTTTTTCCTTGGAGTTACTTCTCTACATTTGTGATTCAGAGAGTAAAACTGTCCCTAGGAAAGGAAGCTTCTGTAGATGTGAATTCTACTCAACGCAAAAGTCAGATGGGATCTTGTAATTTAGTGTTAAGAGATCTTCAGGGAGCAAGAAATTTAAGATGAAAGGCTAGTAGCCAATATATATCTCCTCATCCCAGAATCTGGGACCATGAGCTCATCCTCAGTTTGTACCAGAGCCTTTTAAAGCAGCAAGCATGCAACATCTCCTGCAATTCTGTTATACTTGTCCTTCTAATCCCTCTTGCAGGAGAGACTACAAAAGTTGTTCAATTTGTCAATGACCAGATTTATTCCAAACCAGCATCCCAGTGAAAGCATCTCTACATATCATTTCTGAATCAGAAACCCATAAACTACAGCTTCCAAAGAGGAATAAAAGATTATCTTAACCCAGACTAGGTTAACCTGTGCTGGTTAATTCAAATTAAAGTCTTACTGAATATGAGATTGTTGCAGTCTGAACTCTGGCAGCTAGTCAAGGGAGAAGCCCAGATTTTTAACTTTAAATATAATAATATGAAACTAAGTACAAGTACTTAAGGTACCTGAAGTAAAGTAAGTTTACTGAGGAAAACAAAGTTTTAATTTGGTCATTAAAGAAAGCTGGTGAAAAAAAATAGTTGAATAAGTGTGAACCAATTCTATTATTTAGCTTATACAAACACATTTTGATCATAGCATAGCACTGTGGGTAGAGAAGTTATGGTTGTAAGGAAAACCTTGCATTTTTCATATTCTAATTTTATTAAAATTGGAACAGCAAGTGCAGTTTCCGGATTTAATTATGAACTATTTTTTCCTTGTTTTCATACTCCTTCATTTCCACAGTTGAAGTCTTCCCATACAGTGTCATAGGAAACATAGTGCAGGAAAGTTCCAAACCATTAGAACTCATGAGGAAAAATTACACCAAAGTGTTCTTTCCATAGGATTTTTCTCATTGATTGAGAGAAGCATTTTGCCACTGTTTGCTTGAGTTGACTGGATTCTTATATGTCCTTAATGAACTATGGAATTTATTTGTCTTCCTTCTTGATCATTTGCCTGAATCCTAGCCAGCCTATGTAGTAGAGTGAGAGAAGCCTGGAGAGCTCTGCCACTGCCCGGACCACTTACCTGCATCCCTTAAACCTGATGATGCTGGATTCACCTGTACTCCAGCCTCCTCGGCAGCCTCCAGGGAAACTCGAATAACGGTGCTCTATCTATGTCTGCAAAGTGAACAAACACAAAATGCAGTAAGATCTGTGCTGAGGGATCACATTTTCCCACCAAGCACTACAATATAATTATAATTGCTGTAGGTGAAAATCCTTATTTACTTGGTGCTCCCAGGCAACATGAATTCCCAACTACCCAGCAAATGGCTGATGTAAATAGCTCTTAGAATCGCTTTGAGCCCACATTAGTGTACAGGGTCTTTCTTTTATGTTATTCATTATCTCTCTTGGCTAGTCTTCAATATTGTCATCATCTTCATAGGGATTGTGTTTCTTTCCAGTGTTTTTCACTATCCGTGGGGACTCTTAAACATTTATGTCTTCACTCACCAAGAGAAACTGAAGAAATTGTACGTGACTTTAAGCTGAATCTAAGAGTAATGTATTGCTATGGAAATCATGAAGTTCTGGCAGATCTGCTTGTTTTATTTGCAAGGAATACTAAAGAAAATCTGGACTTGTAGCAATCAACTGAATGTGCACAGAAACATATATAAAGTGTAAGGCAATTATTGAAAAATCATATAATTACTTGCATTTATGGCCTCTGTAGATTCTTACTGGCATATCAGCACTGAACCCCTTGAATTAGAGAGGAGACTGGTAGTCTTAGCTCACAGATACCATACTTATTTCCCCTCAGCCATTCTAGACTTTAGAGAAAGAAATGATAAGGGGGGACCAGAATTATCAGAGACACCTGATTTCTACCAGGTATGTATTCAACACTTTTTCAGGACTATCAGACTGTTTTGAGGACAAGGATTTGGCTTATCCATTAGTTATGTTTCTAAAAATATTGGGCATTAACTATTATCTTATCCACGACTGGCTCTACAAGAGGTAGATAACATTTACGAATTTTCTAAAGGAACAGCTATAAAAATAGGTGATAAACTCGGATGTTACGACCCTATTAAGCTGGTAAACAGAATAAGAGATTTAATTGCAAGTACTGTGATTACTATCCCAATATAACATACTCTGCATCATGCTTATTCATTTATTGAACATATTTCATGCACCATAATTAAATCCCAGATTGTAACTTCCTGTGCTGTTTAAGTGAATCTAGGGTTCTGTTAAAATATGGAATGGCAGGAAGTTGAGTTATTCAGTCAAAGTTGTTTTACCAAAACAAACAAACAAACAAAAAAGAGCAGCATAAGGGATTCCCCTGTATCATTTAGTGATAATAGCTATTGCAAGTAAAGCATTTGAATTTTATCTGGTTATGAGCAGTCCATAAACCCCATAGTAATTGCCACATTCATTTGAATATTGAGCTTTATTGCAGATTAATATCAAGCAACTAAGCAAAATCATGATGCTTTATGTTTGGACTCCCTAGTATGCTTTAATGAGCAGAACTTTGTTTTACTCACAGACAGCACTAACCTTGGTCAAGTCCAGGATGGTCTGAGAATTCCGGGACTGCAACCATCTGCCACTCCTTCTATGCTGAGCAATAATTTATCAATCATTTTTCCTAGATGCACTATATTCAAGTATATCAAGTGCATAAATCATCAAGACTGACGTTAAAAATGTGTGATGATTACATAGATGTATGATCATATAATTAAAAAGATGTTTAAGTCCTAGATCTATATCAAATGGAGAAGCGTCAACACTGAATGCAATTTCATTTTCTTTAGTCTTTTAGCAGCATTTCTACGGCAGAAGAGGTGCCATTTACCTCATACTCTGGTTATCACAGCCCATCAATTTGGCAAAGATGCCCTGCTCCAGTTTCTTTTTTGGTTGAAAAATAACAGTTTTAAAAGACTGAATGTTCAGGAAAACAAGTCTCATGAGAATATAAATAGGTACCTGGAATTCTTATTAGTGCTTATTCCATGGAATTAGTATAGGAAAAACAAACAAACAAAACATCCTCTGCATTAGAAAAAAAGTAGCATCCTGATATGGTTATGAAGCCCCATAAACTTATTTCCTTAAGTTTTTATGCCATGTATAGTAAATAATTTATGAATGACTGTCTCAACAAAACACCTGTATTTAGACAAGACAAAAACCTTAAGCAAACCACAAATCTCTTGACTTTTCCAAGATTACACTGGATCCTCATTGTACCAGCAAGACTCTAGTTTTCCACAGGCTTGTCTCACTACAGAAACAACACAGATTAGAACAATAAATGGTTCGCATTTTATGATAAGATAAAGACTTTTTCTTGAAGGTATTTTTTTGAGGAAAATATCTTGCAGCAGTGATAACTCCTTTTGAGCCTTTCAGTTATTTTCCTTCATCTAAACTCAGCTGTAGGAATCTATTTAGATTTATTATATAACCTAATTAACTCTCAACTTCTTTGAAATCAGAAACTTGTGCTCACACTCATATCAGTTTCACCAGGAAAACATAGGAAACTAGATTTTTTTCAAGCTTTTAGCATACGAACTGTCTTTTTACAAACTAATCAACATCTGATATGGACAATAGGGACAAAGTTAGTAAGGTTACATTCATACTTGCTAATCCTAAGTATATATCTGTTTTCTATACAGGTATGGGTCTTAGCATAAAAGACGAAGAACAAAATCTGAATGCACTATTTGCCTCATACACAAATTACATTTCTTCTATTATTTATTAACGTAGACTTTAAAAGGCAAACATTTTATTATATTGGTGGAAATTCTTCCCTTGGCAGGCATATTTGCTAAAATGATTTGGGTACTGTTCTGGGAAACCAATACACAAAGAATCTCTAACTTTGTGATAGGTAGAAGTAATTTCCATAAAGGAATATTGGCTAAGGATTCTTTCTTACTTTTTAAAACAGTAATAACAACAAAACCAGCAAAATAATCAACAACCAAAGCAAAAAAGTATATGTGATATATAATTTTTTACCATTCTTTTTTAATACTGTGTGCACTCAACATGTTGTTCTAGCTTGATATATTAGAAAAAAAAGTATAACTGGTTATTTTCTCTGCAAACTGAAAAACTGCTTAAACAAGATTAACTCTGATTTCTTTCCAATTGAACTAGAATGCAAATAGCTGAAAGTTCTTAAGTAATGTAAACAACAACAGTAAGGGTATTATTAAAAAGTATCTGGCCGTAATTTTAGCTTTTAAAACTCTGTTTTTAATTTTTCCCTGCATTCCACTAGCAACTAGTTTCTTTCATTCCACTATTTTCCCTGTATAGGGACAAATGAACAACAGAGTAAAGGAAATACAAAAAGATACCACTTTTTTTTTTGCTTCCATTATTTTTTGTTTCATTCCTTACTTCATCAAGACAACTATCATCTAGCAATTCACTTTGCCAGTTCTTCTTACTTCATGTAATAACTCTTTTATTTTAGAGGAAAAAAATAATACAGACGCTTTTTGAAGTTTCTTACCAGATTACAGTTGCTCTCCAGATCTCCTTGGAGAAAAAGGTTGTCCCCAGCTGACAGCATCTAACAAAGTGAAATGCACGTAAGATGCCAGTGCCACATGATGAAATCTATGATTACTATAAGTTATCTTTTCAGTTTGCCTCATTTTGCATTTCAATTTGCATTTTAAAATACTTAGGTCATTCTTGAGGAAAAGGTAAGATCACCAGTAACAGCACACAATTATTTACAAGCAATTTCACTCAAAACATCTATAGAGACCTACAGAAATGCTGTGTTTGATGACAGAGCATTTGGTCCTCTGATTCTAAAAGATTCAATAGGATTCGTATATAATTGGCTTCTGTCACTGCCTGTCACTTCAGAAAAGTCACTATATTATTTAATGTTAAACCTTCAGGTTTTCTCCCAGTAATTTATGTAGCTAGTGAGAATGAGAGCTTCCCAAAAGTTTTTTATTTTCATATTATTGTTATTGCTCCATAAAGTCAAGGAGAAACTACGCAGTTCAAATATTTGCCAACTTAGCTTAGGCATTAATAAAATACAGTTAAAAACTGTAGAAAATCTTATCGGTTGGGGAGGTTTTTTTTGTTTGTTTGTTTTTGTATATCTATCTAAAACAGCTGTGTGAATGATGATTGTGAATTTGTGAAACAGGAAAGAATGAACTTCACATCCATAGCTGAGAACACCACTTTTACATCAATCTCTACACATTCATTCTTATGTGTAAAGACATTGGTATTTACTACTAGACCAATTTGTTAAATATAATAGGCAAAATTTTCCTACATGGGCATGTGGAGATCCTACTGGTGCTAGGCACGACAGAAGACAGAGTTATGCTCTTAATTGGTGAATATCTCATGGCCGTCATTTGTAATCACCATCTGTGTACAGATACTGCCAAATGAGAGATAAGACTGTTTGTGGAAAATGTCTTTTCAGTCCTCTTACGTTATGTTTAGATTGTGAATATTACATACCTTGAAGGAAATTTATACAAATTTGGTTGATATTGGTGATTTTTCACTTACAATATTCAAAATGTGACTCACATCACTTGTATTTTGAGCAACTACAGGCATTTATTTCTAAGTTGTTTTTTTTCCATAATGGCTTAGCAACAGGAGAGAAGTTACCAAGTTCATTCAGACTGAAGAAGGCATTTTAAAAAACATTTCGCTAGTGAAATTTTTCTTTTGGATGCACAGAGGTATACTAGATCATAGCTATATTATACTGAAAACTTAGAAAAAAATGTTCTAACAGGAAGGAGAGTTAAGCATTGCTTGACTCTTGAAATGCTTGAATTCTAGGCGATCTATTCCAACACATCTTAAAAGTAATTGTATCTTAGATGCCTTCATGATAGTTAGTCCCAAAGAGTTCAGACTGAGGAGCTCTCCTGTACAACTCTATTATGTACACCATTTAAGTGGCATATGATTGCCAGTAAAAGCAATTAAATAGATATGAAGTGTGGTGATTCCTTTTAAGAGTTGTTCCACTTTGTGATCCATATTTTATCTGACTTTTGAATACCTTCTTCTTGGAAAGTAAGCTCCTTGCAGCAGAGACCCAAACTTTTCATTTTCATTCTGTTCATTCTGTTCAACAAAACACTTAGGCTGAGGGGCAAATAACTAGTAATGCCATGTTACATTCTTCCTTCCATGTTTTGGGCTGTAATCCTGCTCATTGGCTATGTGCACCAATTTGGTAAATTCAGTATTCAATTTAAATCCCATTGAGATTACTCAAATTACTAAACATAAATCCTTTCAGGATTGGGGCCTAACGTTATGCCGTCTCCAGGACAGGAATACTTTGTTGTTTGTCTTCTACAGGGCCAAGCACACTGTCAGACATAACAAATAAACACTACAGTGGAAATATCATTATCTGAATCACAAGACTATTTTTACAAAAATATCATGTTCCCTAGTGGGTGAAACATTATTCTAGGCTAGATCAACCACGAATCCATATATCAACATGTTACATATCGTAGCATAACCAAATACTGTGTAATTCTTCCAGTGGAGTTTTCATGTTTACCATTAACAACAGCATAGCATTTTTAAGAAAAGAGTAAAGATTTAATCATTTTCTTCACGTAAACACAGTAGTGGATACAGCATTAGAACAGAAAAGCTTTATTTAGTGCCAAATATTCTCAAGCATTTTAGCAAGGACTACGATATACTGTAATGTTCTATTTTTGCATGGTAACATCTGCTCCACTGTACTCACTCACAGGTAGCTCCTGCAGTTAATTAGCATGTATAACTTTGACGTTTACAGGTATGGGTTATTCCATATAATTACTTTTTAGATCAGCCTAGGAGCTAGAGTGTTTCTGGACAATTGAGAGCTGTAAAAAATTGTAGCTATCTGAGTCTCTTTTATACATTTTTTTTCCTTTGGTAAAAGAAATTTCTTGATGGGGATTGATGCAGAATCAAATGCAGTTCCAGAAGCCACCAGGCAGAACCTGCTACAACAACATCACTGGCAGGGGGTTGTCCAACCAATTCTTTTTTGTCAAGCCTTCTGCAACAAACAATAAAATGCTTAATGCTGGACCATTCAAGTCTTCTGGGAGAATCTTTTTTGCTCATTTTAAGGTCTGCAGATCAATAGTGCTTGCTACCTCCTCCTTTGGTTTACTTCAATGGGCAGAACTGATAATGCGGGTATGAGGGCTCAATCTGTCATTGGAATAACCACTAATTTTCCTTCTCTGCACTTAATTTCCAGACATCTTTTCTAATAATGTTGTTACTTCAAATTAACCTAATATAAATTTGTTCTAAATTACATTACCTTTTTCATTCTCCTCAGGCTATAGGTACAAGCCAAGCATTCCTCTCAAGTACCTTGTTATCAGTGTGCCTGTTTTTCAGTTAATGACAATTTTCAGTACTTCCCTGTTAACCCCTTCTTACACATTATTCAAGGAACAGTCAACAGGAAATACAAGGAAGAGAGAAGGAGGAAAAGTACCTTGTGGCGTGACTTTGGAACCACAAACCATCTTTGGTGGTGTGACATAAAAATTAGCAATATTTTAAAATCCCCATGTTACTATAGTTGTAATTTTGTCAATACATTCCTCTTCATAGCAGGAATTTCTAACCTGGCAATTTCTGTAAGTGCATTCTCATTCAAATGTGTCACATCTCTCCTATTTCCAGTCGCTGTTTAATGAATACTTCTACACTATGGGTGTTGTTGACTTCTACTTTATTTATTTATGGCCCAGGCTAGAAAATTAGCTCTAAATGGTAGCATGGACCACACTGTACATGGTGCTTTGACAAAAGTGAGTAGTGAGCAGAGCAGGATTGAACAGGGCCCACCAAGTCTTTCTCCCTGGCAAATAGGTACTACTGCCTTTTTAGGTAACCTGCCTCCCTTTTCTTGCATAGTGACAATTTACCTGAATTTAGGGTTAATGGAATTATGAATATTGTTAACATTGTAAAGCAAATACAAAATAAAGCTTTGCTGAACTTGGAATAGAAAAATACACGAAAAATGCACTGGAAGTTTCAGAAAGTGACTTTCTTAGTTAATTGGACTGTGACAGCATCACCTAAGACAACATTCTTAGTAGAAAGAAGGTTTCTGTGTTTTTTGAACCAATTTGGAGGGAAAAGTTATACAAGTTCCCATCTCATAATTGTGTTTTCCTGTGAACAAGCAATCAACAAAGAAAAAATCTAGTTTAAGGATCTAGTAAGACTTAGCAAGCAGAAGGTCTCTTAGCAACAAAACCCCATAACTAATGTGAAGCAGCTGTGGTAATTTTAGAGAATAGTTCAAACTGTTGAAAAGCCATTAGGAAACTGATATATAGAGAATAAAAAGAACCACTCAACTTTAAAAAGATTTCCAATATGGAGTGTTATGTTATTTTATAACCAAATCTTACTCATCCAAAATTTACATGCCACAAAATGCTATTTATGGCCATGTGGCTGGTATTTCTACAAGTAGCTGGAATTCCATTACATGCCTGAAATTCTCCCTGAAAAAAAATAAATTGCCATTGGCTAAGCACGTATTCTTCCACAGTGAAGGTGTGATTGCTAAATTTCAGTGAGGCAGATGCCACTTATGGTTTGATTTATTATATGCACTTGGTATCGGGTCTTAAATAATTGAAATCAATTTCTTTAATCCTGTAACTCTCAGTCTTTATTGGAAGTAATGAAATCCACTTGCTTTTTGTGGGCTTTGCGTATAGTTGATTTTCGGACATTATCTAGCTGGCTCTCTAGTTTATTTGACTATACTTTTAATTGGAAATATCCAATAGCTTAAACAATTAAAGGCAAAATTAAAAATGGTAGTCAGGGCAAGAAAAGATACATCAGGAACAACGAAATACATTTTTTTAAAAATGTATTCTTTGTACTACAAATTATATTTACTACTCCAATTTAGTATTATTCCATGGTCAAAAAATTATCTTAAACCTTTGGCAGGCAGAAATTGGTATGAATTAATAAATCAGTTATGAATAATAAGCATGAACTGGATTCAAGGAAGCTCACATGTTCTCTTGTATAAAAGTCATATTGGAAAAATAAAGTATATTAATTAAATAACCTTCATTAGACAGAAACCTATACATGCCCCTGATGGACATTTGGTCATATGTTTGTAAGTTCTACATAAATGTAGTCTGAGCTACATAAGTCTTTGTGCATGTAATGTCTAAAATTGTTCTGTACAAACAGAACTGTTTTTGGATGCGTATTTGCCATTAGCTCTGATTGCACATGGAGACACTAATATTCAATCCCACTCATTTGTGCTGGGCAATTCAACTCCCATTTGATCTCCAATATAGACATAGGCATCACCTTTAACAGACCATGTACTACAAAGGTATTCTCTAGCTGCAGAGATTCTCTCGCACACCTGAAAATACTGTATTTGGAGGCATGATCTCAGTTAAATCTACTCAAAGGATTTCTAGCAATCTCTGTTGGTCAAGCCTTATGTTCCTCCTACCTGAGACAGCTAAAGGAATGATTCTTGGAAAAGCTGTCTCATGGAAGATGAAGCAAGATATCCACTTGGCATTGCAGGCGAGCGTTACTAGGATAGGAAAGATCTACTCAGCTTGCAAAAAATTCTGAGTGAAAAATGAAAAATAAACAGTGCAGTTTTAGAATGACCAGATGTTAAGCAGTGAATAAACCAAACTTTCAGCTCTGACAGCCACAGCCACCAAGTAAAAGTTCAAAGGTTGGTGTCACCTATAAAAACCCCAAAGTAAAAAATTTCCATAAATGAGTTCTTGAAAGTTCTGTAAATTGTTTTTAGTACTCTCAGTAACAAATTAAAATAAAAGCTCCACTTTCTTAGTAGCATGTTTACGTCTGCTTATTTAGATTCTATTTTTAATAGCTGCTGATGTTACAATAAGGATGGACTATTTGTTGAAAAACAAGTGATAAACCGTAGCATAGAGAAGATGATACTAGATTTCAAAATCTAGTATTTCAGTCTGCTTTTAATTGAACTGATTCATACTGTCTCTTTCTTCTGCTAGATTAGATAAGTTTATTTATGTAAATCAGGATTACTGGAAAAATAAGATTAAATCTAACGAAAGTTATGGATTTGTACAGAAATCATGTGATATTTTGTGGCTTGACTCAAAGCTAGGAAGAAATTGGTAACACTAGTTAAGTTTTACTTTTTGGCTCTATATAAACTTAGAAACCAAATGTAAGTCAAATAAACAAAGAAAGAACATTTTTTTCAGGAATGTTCACAAAACTTAAGATATCAGAATCCCCATATCTAAAGTAGTAGATGTCTTTAAGTCTACCTAGTCATATTTTCCATTACCTGGGAATACATTAGTCAGCTCTCTGTATTATATGTTTTACATTATATACCCTTCACTAATACTGTGAATTATGCTTTTTAAAATGTCGTAAAATATCTTTTTGACAGCCCAATCATTGTAAAATATATAATGAGCAATCATGGGGCCCAACTGACTATCATAAATGCTGATTGCTCGTATATGAAACACAATTTGGGATGACTTTTTCTGCAAATACAGTTGCACAGTTCAGTTAATAAAATGCAAAAGGGTCACCTGTGATGACGAGGCAGAAAATAAAACATAATTAATGTTCCATTGCTCTTTACTTAAGAGTTAAGTTTATTTTTCAAAGTAACTATCAGGAAAAAACTTGAAAATCATTATTAAACTCAATAGCAACTCAGTGTTGCTGTTTAGTATTACTGTTTTTATTCACAGTAAAATCAATTAATATATTTTCAGTTACCAGATTTATATTATTCACATAGATTTTCTTTTTTCGATTTGCTGGCAAAGCACAAAAGCTATTGTTCAGTATCAAAGTCAGTAAAGATATTTTTCCAATCAAGCTAGGCAGACAATCTGTGCTCCTGCTTGGAAATTTCCTGAAATATGTACCTTTTCTTATCACTATCTATTCTAATCTGTCTTTCCTTGCACTCAGTTTCCATTTCTCTTATCAAGTTCCTACTTTCCTTAAATACATTGCATCTAATTCTTCTGTATGCTTTCACCATATCTTCTTTCCTTTTACCGTCTTTTGTTCTTTCAACTTCATTAATGCAAGCATAGAATTCCCAGCTGGGAAAAGCACGCAACATTTTGGATTTTGCTTGAGCTTTCCACTTTTGTCAATTTTATTTTTCCACAGTGCTCATTCCTTCTCTTACCAATGTAAATAATTACTAGGAAGCTACAAAAATTGCTGCATGCATTAAATTCAAGTCAGCATCCATTTTTTTTG
Organism: Nothura maculosa; assembly: GCA_032353885.1. Taxonomy (NCBI): domain Eukaryota; kingdom Metazoa; phylum Chordata; class Aves; order Tinamiformes; family Tinamidae; genus Nothura; species Nothura maculosa. The sequence continues at coordinate 1,126,732 of JAUBOD010001020.1, forward strand.
GAAAAGTCAGGCTCTTTGGAACACATTCAGCAAAACACTTAGAGTCCTCAAGAAGTCAGTCTCCAAGTGCCTTGAAGCCCACTTCTGTGATATACAATACTAAATCTTAGTAACCAGTGCTTAAACTGATATCCTTTCAGACAGGAAACCATCGCAGGATGAAACTGTCATACTTGGCTGCTAATTAGCTAACGTTTGGAGTAGCGTAATTTGAGAGTAATAATAGAATAAGAGGTCTCTTTCAGTACTCCTGAGTGATGTATTGACTTGAAGTTGTGCCACTGGCCTCACCACATGCTTTGAAAACGTATTCAGAAAAGTCTGTTGAGACCCAAGAATGTGTTTCTATGATACTAATGCATTATGTATTAATAGTAAGTGTACTATATACCTCTAACAACCAGAGTCCTTATTCACCCACAGATTCAAACTTCATAGGATTTTTGTGTGTCAATCTCCTTAACGTGTAGCAGGCATCTTATTCTCCATGATATGGCTCTTATATACTAACTTCATTTTTTTGTGAAGAGGCTAGCCCATTTTATACTCAGCAGACAGATTAAGGGTCTTCCTGAATATAACTGAAAGCAAAATAATTAGGCTCCTGCTTTGAATGACTCTGCAGAAACCTATGCCCCCCTGCAAATAAAAATGGCCACTAGCTATGGTTAGTATTGTAGTTAGCATGTACCTCAGTCTTCATCTATGCTCTGGTTCTGCAATAATGTCTTATGTAAAATATTCAGAAGATTTAAATAATGCTCAATTTTCCTTATTGTATCTGTGAAGCCCATACTACATTTCTCATTTGCCTCTATTACCAAGGGGACTGAACTTATTTTCCTTAATGCCAGCAAGGGAACATGTGGATGGAGGACAGACTTTTAAGATACTTTTTCTCTAACAAAAACTACAAAATATATCATGACAAGGAGTATTTCTATGAATGCATCCAGTTGACTTTCAACTCTGTTTTAATATGCTACTGATATGTCTTAATTTGTGGACAGAGAAAATATGAGACCTATAAGTCAAATGGGAGAGAGGATAAGCACTCCAATCTGACAACTTGATTAATATGAATCAGTACAAGCCTAGTTTAGTACTTCATTAGTTCATGTCAGCAATGATAAAAAACAACATTAATGATGAGACTGAAAGGCTGAACTTTTAAAGTTCCAGCTCAAGTTTTATTATGTATGCTGCAGAACAGTCTAGTTGACCCTAAAACACTGGGAGCAGTCTCAGATAAAGAATATAAAAGAAAAAGAGCAAAACTGGAAAGCTTGAAGCATGCTTAATTGGGGTGGATTTCCATAATCAAAACTACTTTTACTTACATCCCAATGATATTATTATTCTTTACTTTTACTGAAATTTTCATCAGCTTTGGTGAGAGAATACCAAATATAGGTGCTGTAAAAAGATGGAACTCTCTCAATGACTGTGGTGGGAGTTATCCTAGAGACAGAAATTCAAAGTTCAGCCTGTGAAGATATCGGTCCCAAGTCCAGAGTTCTCGTGAAGATAAAATTCCTATCATCAGATCCTGATGGAATAACATTCTGAGAAAAACATAAGGAGCAATCAATCAAATAATTACAGCTTAGATTATGAAGTGCCCGTGTGTCATGAGTAATGTTTTAAAATGGATCTGTTGGCATGGTGGCAACAATTACAGAATAGCATGTAGGAGGTAAGAACTTTCTTTATTGCTTTCACATATTTAGATAAAAAGGGTGATGGTTTGAGAATCCAAGCTGATTTAAAAAGAAATTCAACTCCAGGCTACTGGTCTAGGATGATAAATTTGAGGAAGATAATGGAAAAATTTATGCATGACAGAAATGTATAAATGAAGACCGCTATGACAGGAATTGGATGTTCTTGTTGACAAAATGTCAATATTCATCGCATTTTCACTAGGCCTGTGCTGGTTCTGAGCATTGAAGAGTCATTCAGGGAAGGCATCTGTCAAAGAAACAACTCGTAAGGGATTAAATGAGAAGAAGTGCCATGAAAAATGTACAGGAAAGAATGAAATCCTATCTCACTCCTTGGGGGAACAGAGTCAAGAAAATGCCATAGTTTCCTAATTTCTGTCTTCTAGAATGCATTAGAGAATAGCTCATCAATCTCCACATCACCTCACCACTCCTGCCACCGTCACTTATGTTCAGTGACAAAAATGACCAAATGTAGTCATTCATCTCCTAAGAAGACATAATAAAAATAATGATTTGTCCTTATTTTCCAAGATTCTGTTCCCATGACAGTCTGTACAGGAAGTGATGCCTTGCACCCTCACAATGTCCTGCTGAAGCCAAAAGTTCTCTGCAGAGACATGGAGGTGTCACCTATAGACATTTCAGCTACATTGCAAGAACCGCTACAATATTACACAAAAATCAAAATTCTAAATGAATAGTCCATATGCTTAAGCTGAAGCTTTATTTAGTATGGAAGGTGAAATTGATGCATTTAAGGTCTATCACCAAGCTTTTGTACCATTGTTCTCCAGCCTGCTAGTGTCTCAAATAAAGTGAAAATGAACAGAACAGCTGCTGCATAAATAAAAACTTTTCTGTGGTATTAAAAGGTAAAATCCCCTGATTTCAGTGGGCTGATTCTTAATTCTGATCTGGATATCAGGTTATAATCTCCAGTCATTGTTTGGAGTTGCCCAAAACTCCAGCCCAAAATCTGATGTGTTAAACTTACAGAGTTTATGACAGACATTTCTGCTTCTTACAGGTTTATTCTACAAGTGAGATATTTTCATTTTTTTCACAAAATGATTTCCTTGATGTGCTACTGTGCTAACTATGTAAAGTAATTTCAGTTTATATTTGGACTTTTGGACTAGCTTTAGAAGGCTTTTTTTTTTTTTTTTTTTTTTTTTTTTTTTATCAGGGTGCTATTTTATTACTTGGTGTAACAAAAATAAAGCAAAAGTTTTTCTTCCGGGAACCAACTTCACTATGTGTGGAGATATATAAAGGGATAGCCTCAGGCTTTTATGATGTAGAAGTAAAAATTAATAGCTAAGTGGTATGTTATACTTTGTCTAAAAAAGCTCATTTAATTTTATGGCATGGGGTTTGCATCTGTTTCTTTTTTCCAATGATATTTTACAAAGGTTTGGGCCACAGCTTTCAAAGTCACTTATATAACACAAAAAAAGACTTTAAAAACACGTAAGGAGCTATTGTGAAAAAGGAATAATGAATTTCCTCATGTTCCGTAGCAACTATCCTGTATATTGTTGGGAGATCCTTCATCATAGAGGGTGGTCCACTGGTAACGTACAAAAAAAGAACAGTGTACAAAAATTAAATTATTATTTGACCCCACATCATTATATGCCACATAACTAATTAAAGCACACTTTAACAATGTACCCTTAATGTGCCGTCTGTTACCCGCATGACTCACTCATCTTTCACAAAGAATAAGTGATTTGTATTAGATGAGAGTTGCTAAGGATGTTTTTGGGGCTAGCAATTGCTGTCATTGCTATGTTAAATCACAGGCCCAAGCCTGGGATAGAAAGAGACAGGCTTATCATGAGCCAGGAAAACAGCACCACAGGACCGATAGCTCTGACTTAGGGCCTTGTTTAAAAAGTTATGACTCAGTGCAAGCAGCCAAGGATCCTTAGCCTTCCTCAGTTCACTCCAAACCAGCCATTAAGAGCCCTAATGTTCAGGTTGCGTGCCTCACTCCGATTATTTTGGGGAAGTTGATCACAGCAACCCTTTTTTTTTCCTAATAAGCATTCATCTTCATTTGCTGCATGAAGGAGCTCTCAGTGAAAGCTCTATACATGGGAGAGGATAATGGTAATTTCTGCCAAGCTCTGCGACTGTATGGGTGTATGGTGTGGGGTTCTCTTTTCTCTGAGTTATAAAGTAACGAGCATGTATCATAATAGCTTTTCTGGATATAAGTGAATTATGCGTGTGGATATCAATTTGTGAGGGGACAGAATGGACAGAGCTCTGTACCTTAAATCTGAAATTATCACTGCTAAAACCCTATTACACAAACACATAAAATACATAAGATAATATTATCTAGCATTACCAAAAGTGTGGAAGCTGTGCAAAGAGATTAATTTCCTTTTTTATTGGCACTGCTTTCCCTACTGCCTCATTCTGACTACCAGACTTCTGTAACAGTATACATTCGATTTGACAAGGCATGAAGGGAGAATATTATATTTTACACATTGCAAAAGTGACCTTAGATAACTTGTATCTGATGAAGAATGTCATTATTTAAAACTTTAAGACTGTTGGAAATTGTGAGAATGAGTTTTCTCTTCCTTGTACGCCATAAAGTCTAGATTTCTAATTCAGCAATGCTGTGAGATACCTAAATTCAAAAGTTTACTAGTCCAGAAGTGAATGTTGGCTCTTCTGGATTCAAGCCAGTGTGATCTTGAGAAAAAAGGATAAAAGATAAAGAGTTAGAGTTCCATTTTTGTGGGGAAAAAAAGTATTATTGAAGTCAGTCAATGCCATCACTTCTAAAGCAATACAGACAAATACAGCAAGGAGAACAGTCAACGATAAAAGATTAACAGTGTGTGTTAATCCATAATTTAGCATACATTATAAATATTTTTAATGTATGCGTAAACATAGCTGTTCTATGATTATAATGTTATGCACATAGAAGTCAGAGAATTCAACCCTAAAATTGTAAATACGTTTTTAACTCTGTCCCTTCAGAGTATGCCTCAAACACTGTTAAATAATAGGGTATTATATGTCCTAGATGACATGTCATATACTACTTGAAGGACAAAATCTGAAACATGAGGTGCACTGAGATCTGTCAGTTCAATTTTGAAAATGTTAAATAACCCAAAGATACTAATTATGACAAAGCCAATACTGAAGACTTGCCGTATTTATAGTTACAATTGTTCAAAACTGCATCGTCATTTACCAATAAGAAACGTCCCTTCTTCAGTAGAAAACAAGTACTCCCTGAGAACCTTGTTAAAATGCTTATATTAGAAAATATATTGACATAGAGAAAAATGTCAAAAAAAGTAATTTCCCTCCTCCTTTCACATCAATCATCGGCAAATACACGCCCTCACTCTAGAATTTAATGGATCAGGACTGGTTAAAAAATCAAAACTGTTTTAACATATGGACAGTATTTGCACTTTTTAAAGAAACCACCTTGTTTTCTATAAAAATTCACAAGTTTTGTTCGCAACTTGCAACTTTTATTTTTCTCCAGAAATAGTTTTGAATACTTCATTTTTCTGCCTATTTTTCTGCCTTTTTTTACTCTCTTCCTCATTTTTTCTTCTTTTTTTTTTAATGGAAGATAAGGTGAAGACAGGAAAGAGCCTGGGGTTCCTGAAGAAAGGGAAAATGCAGCAACTAAAACTGATTTTTTTCTTTCCATATCCAATGGATATGTATATTCTTTTTACAAAAAGAATAATAGAAGGAGGAGCTTTCATGGAACATGTAATTAAACAAAGTGTCAATTTTATAGTTAAAGAAATAACTTGTTGACATTTTTAACTAGCTGTAATACTAAATTTCTGAATTTCAGAATGACCCTCCTTTTGTGCATGGGCGATACCTTTATTTTCACTATTCTATTCCTATTTCTAGTATGGACATTTACATTTTCGCTTCTTTGGGAGGTATCTGTACCAGGGCTGTAATCTGGATCAGGAGCAAGCATCAGCAAGAACTCCCCAAATCAGCCCACCCACAGCTCTGGCTCCATGAGCTACGCTTGGTCTCCAGCGGGATCTAGATTCCTTTTGAGGGAAACTAGTCTGGAAAATGCACCCCAGCAGTGCACCAGCAGCAAGTGGCCAGTTGGACCAGCAGACCAGCCTGGAGCCCATCTGTGGTTAAAAAAGCCCTAAAAAGCATAAAGCACGTGCATTAAACAGTACCAACTCTCTCGGTCTCTAGATTTGCTCTGATAGGGCTGTGCCACTTGCTAAACAATCCATCCCTAGTATCTTAAAATCAGGTGGATTGCTGCTTCTTGTAGAGCATTTATTAAATACAGGTCTGCGTTCTCTGTGCTCGGCATTAGAATCTGAATTTGTTTAACGAAGCAGAGAACAGGACTGGTGAATATAGCTATCTATTTATTTATTTTTAACTTCTTCCCTCCTCCCTACTTCTTTTTCCTGAGATCAAAAAAATTATGAAGCACTCTGCAAGTGTGTAATTTGCTCTCGTCTGTTTCCTGCTGCATAATGAGTTTCACAATGTTTGTCATTGGTTATCATATGAGCCCATGTTAGCTAATTGCAAAACCAGAGCCAGATCAGCCTGATGGCAGGGCTAAAATGAATGTGAGCCTGCACCTTGTGCTATTGTGTATCCAACTGCTGTTGGTATTAATTTCTTTAGCCACATGTACTGATTCTGCTCCCTTTGACTTCCTTTTCTCTAAAAGGTAGAGGGGCTGTTAATAGAGTGGAGCCATAAGAATGCATTCCAAAAAGAATTTATAGTACTTTTTTGTTCCCAGTTCTCTACATGAGTTTTGTCTCGGTAATTTTTCTACTGGATCTTTCAGAAATGTGAATTTACTTGAGGACTGGCTTCTGGCCACCGGTCAGAATATCATACTGAGGCTGAAACAGAGTGGGAAAAGAGAAGAGAAAGAAAACACAGCTAAAAGATATACTCATTAATTTTACAAAGATTCTTTTTGGAGAAGACTATTATGGCTAGTAGAAAAAAAATACAGCAATAACACCTAAGGAACAATAAGAGGGATAAAATAATAGGTCACCTATCTAATAGGTGACATGTATAAAAGATATACGAGGTGGAAATCATGGAAATTAAGCAAATGGTTCAAGTCAAGGTTTGGTATGAACAAGGCATGAAATCATGGTCACTTTTCAACAAATTGCTAAACTGGATACTGAAAATGTTAGATGAATCTTAAGACATGACATTGGATGATCTAGAGTTGAACTCCTTAGCCCCTACTGATAACACTGTGCAGCCAGGAGACATATTTGACTAATTGATGACACTTCTGCATTACACTGGAGGTTGGTCAATTCAGACTCATAAACGCCAAGGTGACACAGCAGCTGAATTTCAGGAAAGTAATAAAGAGTTACAGTGCTGAAATGCAGCCAT
>JAUBOD010001020.1:1136769-1155681 GCA_032353885.1 Nothura maculosa
AACCCAATTTACAAAGTTCTAATGTATCTAAGGAAATTCAAAGAACATAAATTTAACCTTTTTAATAACAATGCTGGCATTTAAAACAAGGAACTACTTAAAAAGAGGTTCATCCCTTTTACAAGGGGTCTCCTCCCTGCTAGTTATAGGCATTAAGATCTTTGCCTCTGAGAACAGATTATTTAAAATTTATTAGACTAAACTACATGGAAGGAGTTCTAATACCAACAAGTTGAGTTGTAGTATTTTTAGGACATTGATGAATGGCAGTCAAAATGAAAGAAAAAAGAGTACTGCACCAAGTGAAACAGTATTAACATGTTTTTAGTTTAAGCCAAAAAAGAACAGGCCTAGCAGGATGTGATTATTATCTTTTACAAAGATCTGAACATGGATTTTAGACTTCAGAGCACTAAAATACAGGGAAGATTGTGGGATGAGCTACCCCCATGAACAGAAGCAGAATACAATGCCAAATAATCTTTATTTCAAAACACAGTCCTTTGAAGACTGGTTCTTATAAGAGGAGGAACAAACATGCGCTTAGGGATCACAAGCTGAATAGATCAAAGAACAAAATATTACATCAGGCACCTAAACTGTGCATGTAGGTAATGTGAAATTTTTCAGAAACTCATAGGCTTGGAGGAAGAAATCCACGTGTTTTCACTGGAAATACACATAAACATCAAAGACTTGATCCTAAAATCTGCCTACGTCTTATCTCCAGTAGCACTCTTAAATTTGTTGTTGTCAGGCTTATCTTGCCAGCAGAAGCCAACTCATTTTCATTCCTAGAGAATATCTGTCTAGATCATGACTTACATGCTTTTGTGTCAATCTAAATTTCCATGAGGTTTATAACTACCAAAAGGTAGACAGTGAATGCAAATACATATATTCAAACTGTATATGAAATAAAACTAAAGTACAAATATTTCTAGAATGTGATAGTCTACAGATCTGTAGTATAAATTTTACTTTAAATGAAAGTACTCTCAAGACAAAACTTAGATGTGACCTATATATAGAAAATCTTGCAACACTAGAAATAAAATTAGGAAAGAAGAACTACGTATAAAAAATCAGTTTTACATTCAGAATGATGGTAATGCATTTGAATCAGCTGAAATTTTAGACTTTGCACAAAGTGTTCTATTATAAATCAAGCACAACTTATATTTTAATTGCTGAGGCATAAATCAATTCATGTATACTTCTACTCATTTGTAATAAAACAGCCAGGTTGGTAGAACCTCACATAAAGTCAGGTAGGAATTCCTATAAAAAATGGGCACATTTAATCTGAAGGAGATTCCTAGTAAAAAGCTGACTCCAAATATTTGGCATAGTGTTCCAGGAATAATAGCCACCAAGATAAATGAATTTGCATAAAATTTAGAGGAGATAACAAACATACTGCTCATCTTTTGCATAGTTTCCCTGCTACTGTTGCTATTCATAGCTTTCCTTTTAGGGACTGAATCTAAAAAGAAAAGCAAATTCCAATTCACATTTCACAAGTGACATTTTCTACAAGTTTGGGTGTTAATAAACAGCAATAGACACACTCTGCTTAGAAATATATCTTTTGTTTTATCTATGAATAGAGACACAGTCTTTCTATGAGAATAGTTATTTTCATTATTTCAGTTGTTTCGCTGTTAAATAGAAACACAGATTTCTTGGAAGACATTGAAAGCTTCAGGCACCTAGACCTGGAATTGCAGAGCAAAATATATTTATGTTTTGTTAACGAACAGCTTTTGGTAATAGTGCCTCCTTTGATCTCAGCATTCCCAGCTGGGAGTTTACTTGCATTGACTGTGGAATAAGCAGACAGCAGTAAAAAGATTAAGGTAAGAACATAATAGAAACTGCAGAGTTTTGGATTTAGTGGATCTGACTTGAAAAGTATCTTGCAAGTACAGAGAAAAACAAGTTCTCAACTGCTGTTGGTTCACCTTGAAATGGCTTTATTGTCTTTGAGGAAACCATATATACTTACATCAGCTATCAGAACCATCCACCATTTTCATTTCTGCAAATTGTGCACATGTGGGAAGTTCATGTTTTTCCTCATGTTCATTGAATCTTTAATTCTAGTTGGAAAAAGGAGGGAATTTTAAGAAGCTGTGATGAGAATGAAATGAAAATGAGTTTTTGAGCAGAATCTTAAGTCTGTGCTGGTCAGGCCAAATGACTGCAGCCAAGTTCTTGGCTACACAAGGTACCAAGAGCCAAAACACAAGCAAATGAAGATCACTGTGAAATGTTGTTGCAAATCTCATCAAGCCGAAAGTCTCATGAAAAACAGAAAAACATTTAGTTCTAATATCTGTATCTAAACCATATAAAGAACCATCTTTCAATTAAAAAGATCTTCAGAAGGTTAATTATAAAATTGTAGGGTGGAAATTTCGGGGACTATGTAGAGCCAAAATGTAAATACTTCAGATGATATGGAAATATATGGAAATACAAAATATAGGAACTTAATTTAAGGCTGAATGGCCAATCTTGCTGCAGAAGGAAGGATAGACTGGGGAGGGCAGAAGGAAGGATAGACTGGGGAGGGCAGGTGTGATAGGGTGGAGATAGGGTTCTTCTCCTCCTTCAAGTGAGGAGAAGAAACAGTGTTTAAACAGAGGTTTCTGAAATAAGTGAGGAAAGAGAGAGCTAGAGTAGAAGCCAAGATAGATAGAAAAATATGTTCATATAAGAAATTTGCATAGAAGCTAAAACAAAAAACTCATAGTAGGAACAAAATATGAAATGAATAACAACAGTGAAGAAATTCTTATATATTTGTCACAGTTGCCAAGAAACAGAATAAACCATGAGGCAAGAACTGGACAGTGACATAGCAACTGGCATAAATTTTTGGGTCCATGGAAAAAAAAGTTGCCTAAGGGACTGTTCCAACTTTTCAAGCTTTTTTACTTTTGTGTGTATGTTTGTAGGTTTAATAGGAATTGTAGTTGTTGAAAGTGGACTGCAATGTAGTCGGCAAGGGCTTAAAGTATTTGTAATGAAATGTAAATTTACATACGTAGTTCCTACCTGGAAATATCCTTGGATGAATAGACCAAAATAATCAGGTGGTTACTCCTAAGTGTTGTGAAGCCTGCACAACACAGGCAATGACAGACTTCTGCAAAGTGTGTCAAGTTACAACTGACAATAAATGTATGAGTGGAATATGATTGTTAACATGTTATTTAACGGTTAAAGAAAATACTGATACTCCTCAAAATTGTTGTAAGAACTACTGGAGCCTTGAAGATATTAAGTGTCTAGAAAAATGTAAAACGCTAGTAAAACCAGCTCCATGTGCACCTATGCATTTATTTATTATCTGCGTTTTAATATTAGCAAAAACTACTAGTTTAGTTTAAATGACGAAAAGTGCAGTTCTTGTAGCTAAGTGTTTAGCTATAAGGTTATCTATAGGAACAAACCATTCTAAATTGAAAGGGACACAATAAGAAGAAACAGGTCATAGGGAAGATTTTATCCCCACTCTATTGCCATTCCACCATGGATATATCTCAACTTTCTTTCCTAGAGTAGATGTTCCTTGGAACTTGTGCCTTAGAGCTGGGCACAGGTACTGAGAAGAATGCCATTCCCTACACCTTTGCTGCTCTTGATTCAAGAATTTCAAAGAAGAAATTGTTTATCTGACTTCAATATAGCTGTGATAAGAAAGCATGGATTTTAAATGTGGTAAGGAAGATTCACTCTTCATCAGTAGATTTGCATTTAGAGCAGATAATCACTAGAAATGGTTGTCTGGGAAGGCTGTGGGAATCCCAGGTCTAGGTCTTTAGGTACAAGCTGAACAAACACTTTCTGGAATAGTACATGTAGGGCTGCCCACATCTTGGGGAAAGGGATAGACTGGATAACCTCCTGACAACCCTTGCAGGTCTATTTTCTTGGGTCTCTATGCTCTTTTTTTTTTTTTTTGAGTGCAGTGCATACCATATCTGTTGTGTCCTGCCTCTAAAACAATGTTATCCAGTTCTCCATCACTAAAAAGGTTGATATTCTCATATTCTACCCAATGGAATAAGATAAGCAACTAGTTTTGACTTCATCTGTATACTTGAATACTATTCACAGCAGCAATTTCTATCAGAATGTCATGTTTGTGTTGAAGGAAAGGACACACTTAGAATGGAGGATACACTTAGAACTGTGCTTCTAAGTATTATTTTTATATTAATGTATTTTTACAGGCTTTTCTCCCAAATTTTGATAATTACAAAAAATACATACAAATAATAATGTTTGTTCAGAAAGGCAGGCAGTAAACCTTCAACAAACAGTGTCACTGTAACCTTTAAATAGCAATTTTGCTGTCTAAGGCATCTGATAAAGGTTTCTAGTGTTCTTGCTATATTGTGTCAGGCAGATGCATCAATCAAACTCCATAATGGACTAAATTGGGAAATAGGGCACTAGGAATAAACAGTTCTAAAAAGAGGTGAAACTTTGTGACAAGCAGCCTTAACAGACCAATCTTGATTCTAAACATAGAAGCAATTTTAAGGCTTTTCTTGAGGCAAAAGACAATTATTGCCTAAACAAATAAACTAGTGTCTCTGCACCTCAGGCATTCACTTAAGTTAGCTTGGAACAGTTTTGAGATCTGACTAGCTACAAGGACATTGCATCTTGACCCATTAACTTTCATTGAACTGTATATGGATATCCTTTTAGATAATCCAATACTAAGCTGGAATAGAATGAGAAAATTGGAATGTGTTATGATTTTAGCACCAATTCTGCTGCCAACAAAAATAACTAGGTCTTAACTAAGATTGAATATATGTCAGGCTCTGAATTTGAATCAGCAGGAACACTGCACACTTGAAGTTCTTAAGTTTAATAAAAAACTTGAACTTCAGTTTCTATTTGAGGTGTTTATTTAAATCTACATGGCAAGTTATGAGTTAGCAGTGAACTTTATCAGTTTTTTTTTTTAAAGGGGGTTATCTTGCTGCTTATATTCTATTTGTCTGAGTGACTCTGTGCCTTACAGGTGAGCAGAGACTCGAGAGTCCACATATACATGCTGGTATTCATAGTGGCACCATGTTCTCAATAAAAGCAATCTCAAAACAAACAGGAAAAAAAAACGAATTTCGCCAATGGTTTTTCCTCAACAGACTGTGATTATTCAGACTGTGGGAACAATTTTAAATGTCAAAAGGGTTTAGGTATCTCTGAAACAGCTTAGCCACAGTGGCTCTAGCTTGTGGTTGAATTTTACTCATTTTCACTTCCAACATGAGCTGAAGAGATTTTATAACAGGATTAGCCAAGATGATACAAAACACAACTTTTTTTATATGAATAAAATCTTTCAGATCCTCATCAATTAAAATTCTAATGGAAAGTCTCAAAGCTAGAGAGTCATTATGCTTGACCATGTCATCACCAACCTGTGATACAACCATCCTTTGCATCTAATGTAATACGACTTCAGATGCAAAGCTACATCAATATGTACTAAACAGTCTTGTGGTGCATAAACTATATTTGTGATGCAGCATCACATAATTCCAGTGCTGTAATTTGGTACTCTTCAACGTTGAAACAACCTGGTTGTGAAAACAATGCCAAGTTATTCAATTCAGATGTTGTTGTTTATCAGAAGAATTTAAAAAATCTCCCCTAGTGACAGTGTAGCACACTGGTAAATCTTTTATATTTATCTGAAGAGATTCTGCCAAGTCAAAAGGTAATAAACTTCCCCAAATTTAGTGTGTTCAAATGTACAGTGTAAATTGAAAAGCAGGATTGTATTTTCTGTGCTACTCCTGAACAGTGGGAAGGGTGCATCGAATTTTTATTTTAATAGGCTATGGCATGCCTAAAGCCATTAGTATTTAATGCCTTTTTGACGACAACTTAGGCTGGACATTCCTAGTGGTCTGTTCATCCCTGGAATTACTTTACCTTGTTGCCATACAGAATGTTGCAAAGGAACTACACAGCTGCGCAGGGGTTTTATTCCTCTTCCATGCAGGATTCATCTTTCCTTCTATGCAGCCAGTGCCTCATATAGAACTGTGCTACCGCAAAATGTTATCGCTGCATGATAAAACGTCTCCTATTACTTGGAAAGGGCACAGCTAAGGAATGCATTATAAATTTAGTGCTCAGTTTTGGCATGAACCTCAAGTGCACCAATTCTTCTGATAATTCATTTAATTGATCTGGCACGAGGGCAGCAAATGTTTCCACCTAATGCACGGTTGTGTGGAGCTGTGGTGCGGGTCTGCAGACAGAGAGCCCAGGGAAACCACATGGCAACACCGTCTCTGGTGCCAGACTGATAAAGCATCCAGTGTCTGTCAACTGCTGGAGGAAAACAGGATAATGGTGTATAAATCAAGCATATTATTTTGGCCTGAAAGTACTCAATGAGATTATGTTATTTTGTTTTTTTTTAAAAAAAAATAATAATTGAGGGGACCTTGACAGTGATTACAATGATTGAATAGAAAAAGGGGAGCACTATCTTGAGCATTAAAATGCATATTTTTGCTTTACTGTGAGTACATTTGGACACAACAAAGTACGGATTTTGTTACAGCTGAATCCTGTGTTATTCCTCCTCCTCTCTTCCCCTCATGGAAATCTTGCAGAGGCCACTAAATGAAATTGCAGATCACATACATACTTCCACTCAGCATGTTTTTTTGCAGCTTCCTTGCCTCCTGCTTTTCCCTAATTGATTAAAATCTTTGCTCTCATTTCTGAAACATTTCCGGACAACTGCCAGGCCCTGAGCACTTCCAGCTCAGCTCATGTGGATTTTACTCCATTTCCTCTGACTCTTTCCCTGAGGATCAGTCCTCTGGCAGCAGTTACCCCCCAGCATCTGAGTATCTATCTCCATTGCAAGTGGGCCACCACCACTACTGTGGGCATGAAGAGAGGCCAGGCAGCCCCTGGGAGACATGAGGTCCATGGCAGAGCCATCACTAGCACCATTTTGGCACAGAGAGGCCAGGATTGACCACCCTGGCCAGCCTGAAATGGTGGCAGGACAAAATGGCAGCTGGGGCCAGGCAGAGGAGGGGCCTCTAAGAACTCCCAACTGGTGGCAGAGAGCACCGAGGAGCACCTTTAATCCTGTTGTTAGGAGGCTCAGTTGTTTTTATTTGTAAAGTTCACCGATCTCTTACAAATGACACAGTGTACAATTGCTCCTCTGTCCTGCTTCACAGACAAGCTTAGCCCTCTCAGGCCATGTTCCTGCTCCCAGTGGGAATGGAGCAGCAGGTTAAGGAAGCTGACACTAAGGACCACAGAGATTTGTGCTTTGGGGAGAATTCAAGCCAGACTCGCTGCTAGATAGAATACAAGGAGAGACTATGTAATAGAAGGTGAGGAGAGCCCCTTACTCTTCCAAAAGCACAGATGCTTTCCATCTTCCTCTGTAACAGCCAGTGCCACATTTAATCCCCCCAGCTTTGTGCAGAAAAACCTTGAGATACATGACTAGGCTTAAACAGCTTTGGATAAGACACTCTGTTCCCCATTCACCTAAGCACAAGGAAACCACAGCCTTAAGAGGGAGCAGACAGCACTGCTCTTAAGAGGCAGAAGATGCAGGGTGGAGGAGATAACTGGGGGCAGGTGGAGGGGGCTGACAGCATCTATGAGGACTCTTTATGGCTATGTATGGGCCTTTATGAGCAAGCTGTGCCATCTTTTGCCTGCTTCCAGCTTTCCCTGTGCACTCTGACTTTCCAGAAGCCAGAGTCTCTAGATCTGCTTGGCTGGTGCGCCTAGGTGCAAGCTGCAGCTGCATATACATTTTCCTGAAAGATTAATATCAGAAAGCCCAAGCATTTTTAGCTTAGTTGTGCATGTTTCTTTTATATTTATTTTAGTTGCTGACCTAGCACATCTTTGAGGTCTGAATTCTCTAGCTAGGCTATGAGTGTTCCCCAGCATGGTATTTGGTGCCTGTATAACTGAGCAACCTCTTCTTACTACTGTAGCTTGCTCAGAAAGCTTAGCCTACAGAGAGGACTGAGAACATTAAGGCTATGAACTACAGCTGCCTGAGGTAGTATGGTAGTATTTCATTACTGAAGTATTTTAATTGTGAGCCAAAATATTTCAGATTTTGTTTACTTTTGAAGTTGAAGTTTTCCACTGTTTAATTTCCCTAAATAGCTTTAAGGTTATGAGCCTGAAAATGCTCTTATATATCTCAGGCTGGATGTTTCCCTGTGTTTTAGTACTCAGTCTTAACAATAGATATAATTATAGACCTTTTAGGAAGAGCTATGAAATTAATTTTACCACACCAGAGTGCAAATTCCTATTTCTGAAAAACTATTGCAAAAATAAGGGAGTGCCAGGATAACATTGTTGGAAGATCATAGTTCTGCAATTAAATGAGTTTTTTTGTTGAATTTATATAGGTATTTGATTTACTAAGATTTTGAGTTCATATTTCAGGCTCACTATATTTAGTGAGCTGTTCTAAGAACATTACAAATACTGAACCAAATACAAACATTATTTCTGAACATATCGTACAGGATCTTTATACGCAGTTCTTTTCTTAAGTAGGCATAAACAGCGCTTCTAGGCCAAAATGCTTCTTGTAGCAAGGCACAACTGTTCTTCACATAGACAATACTACATGTATTTGGTACTAAAAAATGTTAGCTTGAGCAAGCCAATTATAGGCTTCCGCTCTTTTCCAAATAGGAATGCGGAGAAAGGAGAAGCATTCTTAAAAATTTAAGTCATCAACCTTTTTTAGTGATCTCAGGTCATAAATACCCTTTTCCTTGGGATTACTAATCTGTCCACACTGATGCAGTCTCAACTTTGGACTGCATAGGCAATCACATTGTGTTCCTATGAGTTCATGAGCTATGTCATTCCTGCTCATACCAACAGAACATAATCCACGTAAGATACCCCTGGTGACTCAGAAACTTTAAAGTTTGATGACATTATTCCCAGGTTTGGAAATGTCACTGTTCCTGGTGGATGCTTATCTCTTGAGTGATGCATTATGACCTGTATTGCTTTGCCTTAAGTACGCCTTGCCTTAAATACGTCTGCAAGGGATCTTTACTGTATGTGTTTACAATGCTTGCTCCTCCTCAATTGGAGGAGACACTAGAGCTTAGCAGGCTCATGCACAGATTTTATAGGATGTCAGAACAAAATGATTTTTTATTGAGGAAGGGTCAAACAAGTTGTGCTTTTTGTTGTGTCACACTAAACAATATACGAATCATGTTAAAAAAGCTCTGGGCTCTCACTAGAAGGCAAAGGCTCTGAGAAATGATTTAAGGCTACATTATCCTGTTTCTAATTCCTTTTCTTTCTTCCTGCGGAAATGTAATTGCAAGAGGCTGGGAGAAGGGATTGGAGCATTGGCTTCTATGTCAGCCTTGAAGAGAGCCATAAAGTCTTTTTTATGGGTTTCTCTCTAGCCTAGCTCTACTTTCCCAAATTAGAGGAGACAATATGACAATCTTAGCTAGCTCTAATCTTACATCTTAATTTGAAAACTCAGCAGCAATATCTGTGCTCAACTTAAGCAAATATAAGGAAATATTCTTGAATTTAAACAATTTTCCACTGACTTGGAGTAAAGGCCCTGTTACAGTTGTCTGCACCCCAGACAATATCCAGCATTGCTTCATTGCTTTAAAGGTCTTCTGCAACTCACCCCCTAAAAATTAATATGTTGTGATAACCACATCTTTAGAATATCTAAAGTCTGTCTTGGTTAAGTTACCTACTAGATCACTGATATAGATGGCAAATATGAAGTTGGACAACTTTAATTATACTGAGTCTTTTTCTGAATCAACATGACAAATGCAGGCACCAGAAATAAAATTATTTGAAATATTTGAGTTTTATAATAGAACTGCTTTTTCTCACATTTTAAATGTATTTCTAATCATTATTAGTTACTGCCATTATGCATGATAACCCATAATAACACACTTACCTGTTTGTTCACATTTTCTAGCAACAATTAATAATCCGCTTGAAGGTGCTGTGTGCTGCTACTGCACCTTGGTCACCACCTGGAAGGACCACCCACTCCTGTAAAAGAGAGGGTAAGTCCGTGTCTAGGCTAGCTTGATTTTAGACCTCTTTTGCAGAAAAAGAACGTGCATCTTTCAGGCAGCTTTGCTCTGGATTGAGCTTCCTCTGTGATACAGGTTTTGGCTGACTGAGGCCATTTATTTTGCTACATGAATAAGGCAGAGACGGGGTGTTTTGTGCATGCACGAGCTGACGGGAATGCAAACGTCATTGGTGCTTTTGTTTATTTTCCACTTGAAGAAAGTCCAGCAATTTTGCTCTTTATATTTGAAAAAATGTCTAAGAAAAACAAAAACATTAATTTTGGCCAAAATTAACTCTTAGTTAATGAGATGCCATTGATAACTTTGAAGTAGAAAAGTAATATCCTATGACATATAAATCTAAACGTATTGGTTGAAGCCCTAAATCATCTTATTTGCCACAAAAGAAGCACTTGTAATTAGGAACCAAAAATGCAGTAAGCCAGTGAAGAGAAAATAAATTTACTGAAGTGATTTTGCAAATCACAGTTAATTGAGCCACAAACAAAGCAGCAAATAAAGGAAATAATGTGGTAATTGGAACCCTCATCCTTATTGGCATACATTATGGGTTGCTATCTTTTAGCAGTATTAAATCATTGCATGCGAATGTTGCCAAAAAAACTCTTCATTTCCTTTTAGTGACTTCTTACTGCCCTCAGTCGAAGTTTAATAGAAAAGGAAGGACATGATGTAGTTTTAATGACAGGAAACCCATGGCTTCCAAATGAATAAATTCCATCACTGGCTGCCACAAAGTGTGCTAATTATTTCCTTTGATAAATTAAAAGCCATAAAAGTCCAAAGTATATAGCATGTGGTTTACAGTTATAGTCTGCCTGTCTGCATTATTGAAAGTTCATATAAACCTCATTATTTTAATTTAATAAACATTATAATTATTTTTTACACCAGTAGGCTGTATAGAAAGCATATGTTGAAGACAAACTTGTCTGACAGAAGGTTAAATACCCCACAAACGGAATAAGTAAGAAACGTAATACATTGTGTTGTGACAGCTCTTTCTTATTTTTATACTTTTCAATGAGCAAATTCATATTTTTACTTTTTTTAAGCAAGAGACTAATGATTACTCACTTCAATTGAGTAAGCGAGTAGCATGTGCTCTAATGAACTGTACAGTCACTAATGTTTTAAAACAGGCTGAGAAAATTTTGGAAACAAATGAGGGAAATGTACATACACACAAAAAAGTATGTACGTACTTTATCTTTAAAAAAGCTTGTCAAAACTCACCATTCTAATTAATAAATATTACAATTCAGAAAAAAAAAGTAAATATCTGAAGGAATGAAACAGATTTCCAACTGTGGTTCAAATAATCATGTTATTTCCAAGAAGGCTGTACCTAGTGAAGCCCTCAATATCTTTAATGACAATTATACTAATGAAACTTGGGCTCCCTTGACACTTCAAGGGCTTAGGCACTAGCCTTAATACAAAAAGACTGAGTGAGAAGTGAAAGCAATTTTTAGCATTTTTGAAAGTTTATCTTGTATTATTATAAGTTTTGAGGAAAATCCTTTATACAAATGTATACTTTATAAATGTATAGTTAAGCTTTCTTGTACTGGAGAAGAACTTTTCTGCAAATGTGCATGGTATACTGCAACTTCATACGATGTACGTCAATGATTAATTAAGTAGTTCAATGTAAAATGAAGGATGTATTTCCCATGCTATTAGAAATATATTTTGGGACTTCATGAAGCAAATTTAGGCTTGCATATACTTTAGGACAGAAGTCAGTAGAACTGTATCTAGTTACAGGAGTGCTAACTCTGCTGTAATTGCTTGGTGAATCAACCAGAATTTCTCAGTTTTTAGCATGACTGACACTGCTCTGTATTGCAGGGAAATGTGTTATTCTCTGGGCAAGGGGAGAGGAAAAAAACCCACTCTATTAGAAAATGCCTTAGCCAACTATAGAAAAGCATTATTTTGCTTTTGGTGAACCAAAGTGGAAGCATATATATATAAATATATATATATTTGGTTGATCTGCCATACCAGCATTTTTTCTGTGATATCATTTTTATGTGGTAAAAGGGAAAAAAAAACATTTTGAGGGAAAGAGATAGGAAAGGAGTTTTCTGAATCCTCCCATCTGAAAGGTAAGCAGTTGAAGGAGACATGGGGGAGGTGTTTTCATATTCTTGCAGAAGTAATTGGCGTTGCAGGAAAATGTAGGAGGGTGAATTCTTCCACATTACAACATATCACAGCCCCAGGAGTACTGAAATGTGCTATCCATTCTAGCTGGAGTGTACGTAATTGCTAAGTACTAAATAAAGTGAGTTGCAAATGTCAAATTTATAGTAACACTTGCAGAAACACCACTGAAGAAAGGTACACCATTCCCTTTACCAAGAAAAACCAAAAACAAAAAAAAAACCCAAACATCCTAACTTTGAGATGAGACCACTGCTAATTATTAATAAACTTATGAAAAAGAGACTAACTATTGATGGCACAGTAAGTCAGTTGGAGAATAAAAATAGTATAATGTTGTGAGATGCTAGTGTAAACCTGACTGTTGGCTTAAGGGAATTAAGGGACTTGTCACAGACTCTCTTTATTTATTTATTCTTTTCTGTTATCATGTGGGATTTGGGAGGCATAATTTTTTCTTAATCCGTTATAAACATGGATTTCTATTCTTTATTTTTGGCTATAAAGAGATAGTAGTGGCTGTTGCGAAAATGCAAACACACTTGGATCATGCGAAACAGTTGTATTTCTTTACTCATCCTTTTCCTTATCTCATCTTTACGTTTTTATTTTTTTTATTAGAGGCAGATAAAAATACTGCTTTTTTAGGGTGTATTTGCTTTGTGGATTTTTTTTCCTTCTGTAGTCAAAACAATTCGAGTTCACAAGCTGAAAATTATTTACATAACAGCTGACTGTAGTCTTCTGAATAAAATACAAGCAGAATAAGCAATTAACTTTTTTATTAATATGGCTGTAAAAATAGCTATAGAGACTTGAAAGTCTTAGAAAGACTTTTTAATGAGAGGTTTCTGTAAGACACCAGTGAGACTTGAACCTTTGACTAATTAGCAATGTGGAATAGAACCATTTGGTTCTAAAGAGTTTTATTATCTCTGTTATCTCCTTTCATAGTTATTCTTCTGATAGTCATTTGTATATTGTGTTTTGATTTTTACAGGCTTTTTTTCTCTTTGATATCAATATTACATTAAGAGCCAGTTGGGTGAGCAGAGTTTTAACTATTTTTTTTTAAAAGAACAAAACTCTCTTGTGTTTGTGCTCCCTTAGCATATGGAATTATAAGACAAACCTAGGTTATTTCTGTACAGTCCTACAGTTCAAAGGCAACTGTGTCAGCCACGATGGCTAAGCAGTGTGTGGAACTGGAAAAAGAGGGTTATTGCGAAAATCCTTCCCTCTTGCCATTTGGCAGCGGTTAAAGACAGCCCTGTGGGAACCAGCCTGTCCATCCCATCCTCTCCCGCCTTTTGCTGGCCGGCTTTTCAGCTGCACGCAGCCGGGATACCTCTTGGGGAAAAGGATTTTGGTGGACTATGAGAAACAGAAGGAGGAGGGGCTGTGGTTTCTTTCTGTACCTGCAGGAGGTCAATGTAAGTGACTGCACTGCAGTTCTCTCCTTGATTTTTCCAGGCTGTTTACAGCTCATGTACTACAATACCACAGCATATGGGAATGAGGATATGACACGGGATCTCTCTGATGTTCTGGGGGAGTTTAAATGAATGTTCAAATGTTTTCTTATGTTTAGGCACTGGAAGAGTTCTTGCTTTAAAGGCTATAAATTGAACACTTCCATACTCTAAACATGTCACTGGCATTCCCTGGAGAGTAGTTTGGGGCTTCTCGATTTCAGGTTATGAAGAAGCAGGAATTTTTTGTTCCTGGGCACTGTGAATACCTCTGCCCTGTGCAGCAGAGCACAGAACAGTGAGGTGGCGAAACTCCGGGGCATTTTGTGATACAGACCCACCATCAAAACATGGTGTAGATACACCGTGCGTTGTGCTTCATACCAACGGCTATTAACAAGGGGTGTCTTTTGAGTAAGCCAAGTTTGGCTTATCTAAATTCTGCATGGTGAGTAGTGAGGTGGTCACACAGGGCTATCCATGCTCCCCTGCATGGGGGAGCTGAGCCTTGGGAACCACCTGTGCACCCAGCCTGGCCCCACTGTGCAATGGGGCTCTTGGACAGCCTGTCATGTTCCTCTCTCCCCATGGTTTCCTTAGGGAGGTGAAACTTTCCATGTGCAAGTCATAAAGATTAACTTTATACAATGCAGTGATTATCTAGGATTCTTTAACATCTGACACCATCTGATGGGGGTCTATGTAAAAAAGCTGTGGCACAGGAAAAGGGAATTATTTTGAACCTGATCTTCTCTTGCTATTGGGATTGGCAGAATGAGATGCATAGTTAACACACTACTTTCTCATTTCCAAATGCTGCAGCCAATACAGGCTGGTGTAAAGCTGTAGATGCAATTACCACTAAAAGTATTAGATGGCCGCATATGTTGAAACATTCAGTTTCTTATTTTTATCTGCTTTTATCTGGTTTCTGTCCCTATCAAGAGTGTGAGCTACCATACTATTATGTTATGATATATAATGTTTCCATTTGAATGAGGTGGAAAAGCAAGAGGGTTAAATATCAAATGGTTTGCTTAGAGCTCTAATTTGAAATCCCATCAGGGTCACTTGTTTACTAGCACTAATAGTTAACTAGTGCACAGCCTTTAAATTACTGCTTATTACAGGAGTGCTGTTCACACCACTGTGCTTAAGGACCTGTCAGCATTTCCACTGGAAACTCTGTTTTCAGAGGCTTATGACTTTGTCATGAATATTTGCTCTGAAACTTGCCAAATGTCATCCAGGGCTAGAGAAAGATTATTTCCTTTATTGGAGACTGCTTGGCCTGAGTGGGGCATAAATCATCTTCCAAATGATTTTGAACCTAAGAAGAGCTGACTGAAGTGTTTCCCCACCACCATGCTCTAGTATATTTTAAATAATGGAAAAGAGAAGGGTCCTGGGACTGTGGACTAATGAAGGAGCAACACAGTCTTTATCGTGTGGCCTCTCATGGTAGTATAATATGAACGTTTTCTAGCTATTGCAAAATAAGGTGGAGAACATAGCTGTTCAGACTCCAAGTACTTCAGTACTTTGGCTCTTCAGTTTACTCTTTTGTTTGACTTTCCTATTCCCATCTGTTAAATCTAACTATTCTTAGTCTGAGGTGACCTGGGTTTGAGTCTTAGCAGTGCTTTTTGTAGCATAAGATGTGTTAGATACTCATTGCTCTGGCTGAAATTCTACCCTGCAGCTTCCTCCCAATCCCCAGGGCCTGGTAAGAGGGAAGGAGGCAGGTGCTACTTGAAGACTGCAGCTTCCGGGTAATAAAGGGCACACTTGAAATCCTCAAACTGGTATAAGGATATGAAGTGTTTCATTAGGAATTTCCTTGTCTTTCATAGAACAGATATTTCTATATATTTATTTTGATACTGATGAGTAATCAAAGCAATTTTATTCTCTGGAACAAAACTGAGAGCTGTTTTTTAAACAACTGAACAGTTTTCACATTCTTGTTAACATGGCAGAGGCCTTTTCCTTCATTTTTCTGTTTAAGTTTCCTTTAACAACGCATGCACCATTCCAATGGTTTAAGCTTTGCTAAACTAATCGACTTTCTGCCACTTATTTGATTAGTTCAAGAGTCAAATTAATAAACATCTTCCTTGACTTATGTTACTGTATTAAAGTGGAGCAGATAACAGCTTCAAATATTAAAGCTCTTCTGAAAAATACTGCATTGGTACAAACTGATATTTTCAAGACTGACGCATTGTATTCAGGTACATGTACAAATGACACTGCTGTGGAGACTTAATTGAGCATTTTGATGAAATGTGTAAATCTTCCTGATGGAAAATGGCTAAGTTTGCCACATACATAAGGTAAGTATGTCATGGTCCCATAAGGGAAGCTTCACCTTCATAGCTGGGATGCATTTTCTGCTGCTCAGCCTTCGCACACATACGTACGGCTTTCCCAAAGAGCAATAGCTCTTGCTTCTCCCTTCACAGCCGTGTTGTTTTCTCTTCCCAGTGTTTATTTCTCCTGCTGTCTACTTGTAGGTGTTAACTGGCGGAAAAAGGTGCATATGCTAAGAGATTATTTTTCCTGGAGAAAAATACAAGCATATATTTCTCCAAAGTGCTTTTTAGTTATAAATAGAGGACTAGCACCTAATGCAGGTAAAAATGTTTGTATCTTACAAAAGATTTAAATAAGCAACTGGAATAAATACAAATGACACTGCACCCTCCAAACAAAACAAAACAATCCAACCCCACACAGAGGCAAGGTAAACCCCTAGTGTGAAACAAGGCTTGGAGGAAAGCCATATGACAGCTTTAAAATTAGTTTCAGACTTGATAGGAATTGGGAGATAACTGGGGAGAGGCAGGGTCAGATTCAAAATGTTTGAGTAAGCAAAGACTGGGCTGGCAGGCTCCTGTTTTGCCCATAACCCTGAATGCTGTGGGTTTTTTCACATTAGGGTGACTACAGGAACAGGAATGTAGCTCTGTAGGTTTCAAGAGTTACTACTTTCTGTGTGTGTATGTGTGTGTGGTAAGATATGGAAGCAATGGAAACTAAGTGGGAAATGCAGAAATGTTCTTCCATGTTACCCATACAACCTTTAAACTGAACAGGGTCGCTCCACAGTTGTAATAAATGGAAACTCAGCAAGTTTACTGGGGATCAAATGCACATTGATTAAAGCTGAAAAGCTGAATAAAAATGAATTGTAGTGATGTTGCATGGATGGCTCTAAGGGAGCGGGTGAAAGACCATTCTGTGATAAAGATGCTCTGAAGTGTCAGGGCTATGGGAGGTGAAGAACTCTATCATTCATCAGTAGCATAAGCCAGGATTATGAGACTATTATTGTTTTAACCCCTTGGCTGTTCCATGAACATCTGCGTGGAATTCATCTGCTGAGCTTCTGAACACGTCACGCACACTCACGTCTCCCCTGCTCTGAGTGCTACGCTAACAATGTTGATTCATGGTGGCACTGATTACACTCGATGCAGAAAAAAATTAATCTTGAAAAACAGTAAATTTACTTTCCTTCGTAATCTCTGTACCACATGCACATGTTAATTATTTCCTACGCTGTTTCTGTCGCTGAGGCAAAGGATCCATGTGTGCCTCTCATGACCCCAGCTAGGTTGTTAGCTGCACCAGAGAAACATGACTTCAGAGGGAGTTACTAACCTTCACCGAATCGCCTGTCAGCCACAGAATGATACAGAGCACCTTCAAAAGGTCCCCTAAGTAATGAGCACTAAGGAGAGCTATAATGGGCCCATCATTAGCTCCAGCTAATATTTTGACCTAATGCCCACATATAGTACAGGTGTCATGCAGGGCCACCACAGGATTAATCTGCAGGATGTTTTGTGGCTATATGATGACAACTCGTTTCTTCAGCATGTTTCCCAACTCGTAAGCCTTTATATGTATTCTGTATAATGCAAGCACGTTATGACCTCTTGCTTATATTTCTTTACTTTCTTGCTCAAATTCAGTCACCTGCTGTGACAAATGAATCTAGTACATAGGCATACAAGAAAGCAATAAATAGCATGGGATTAAATGCTTACCCTTTAGCAAGGATAAAGCAAAATCTAAATACAGAGACTAGAGGAACTGGTCCTGGCCCTAGGAAACTGCTGTGTTTTCTGTCCTTCAAATGATTTTTTTCCTTCAAATCCTAATACAATTTTGAGAAGAATGAAGACTTGTGCCCTTTAATGGACCCTTTAATGGAACTGTTATATACCCAACACAGACTTTCGCTGGAGGTCTTTTTACTTTTCATCATAGTTTATTGTGGTGCTACCATCAGGGTGTCTGTTTTCTACGCTGTGTCTTAAACTGACTCACGTCTCTAGGTTGCTCATGCTCTTGTCTGCTTCCTTGGTGGTTCAAGGTCAGCACTGCTGTCATGGCTCAGGATCTACTTTCCCAGATGCTACCAGTTTCCTTGCCTTTGTGTTACTAGTGTTTCTGGTATTAAACAGTCTAAAAGTGGAATTGAGCAAATCTTAACATTATTCATATTTTTCTGCCTGATTCTGGGGTATATTTATTTGACTCCATTTGTCTGTACCCTTTTCTGTGGGATGTGGACAACTGTGTTTTATTACTCAGAGCAAGTGAATTTTATACGACTCAATCATATGATAGATGGCATCAATAAAACAAACAAGCAAACAGACTTTGCTTAGTAATATCAATAGCAAAGATATATGATCACTCCTCTTAGTCACAGGATGCTAAGTAAAAGGAGGATGTAATGATAGCATCTGCTTTAAAATCCTTTATACATATATGCACATACACTCCACAAAGATTTTGTATTCTCTTATCATCCCATTTCACTCATCTTTTTTAAACTCAATGATAAAGACAATTCAAGATTATGCTCTATCTTAGCTTGTTAAGGCAAAAACATCTAATAAAATTATAAAAATAAAAATACAAGCTCTTTATAACATACATTGAGCTACAATTTGAGCTTAGCTTTTAAACTGATTGCTCTCAGATTCTCTTAAATACACAGCACACGATGTACACTTTTGTTTGTGCACTCATGCAGTTTTTTTGTTTAGATTAACTACATGAACAGAAGAATTTAAGTGAATTTTCTCTCT
>JAUBOD010001020.1:1160234-1170592 GCA_032353885.1 Nothura maculosa
ATTTATAGACACTGATCAGGTCCCCCCTCAGCCTTCTCTTCTCCAGGCTGAACAGGCCCAGCTCTCGCAGCCTTTCTTCCTAGGGCAGATGTTCCAGGCCCCTGATCAATTATTGATTTGATAAATGAAAATTCTTTGGAAAATGTTATCATAGAATCATAAACTGCTTAAGGTTGGAAGGGACCTCTAGAGATCATCTACTGCAACCTCTCTACACACACAGGGTCACCTAGAGCACCCGGCACAGGGCTGCATCCAAGCGGGTTTTGAAGATCTCCAAAGAAGGAGACTCCACAACCTCTCTGGGAAGCCTGTTCCAGGGCTCTGTCACCCTCACTGTTGAGAAATTTTTCCTTAAGTTTCTGTGGAACTTTTGGTGCTTCAGTTTGTGGCCATTTGCTAGAGGAAATGAGGCTATCAGTGGCCACCACTGAAAAGAGGCCACTCCCTTCCTCCTCACTGCCTCCCTTGAGGTATTTATAGACACTGATCAAGTCCCCCCTCAGCCTTCTCTTCTTCAGTCTGAAGAGGCCCAACTCTGTCAGCCTTTCCTCACAGGGCAGATGTTCCAGGCCCCTGATCATCCTCGTAGCCCTGTGCTGGACTCTCAAGGACCAGCTCTTTCGAGAAGGAAATTAGTCAAGATAATGTGCACAGTGCCTGTCAAATGGCCACTTTTAGATGTTGCTGGTGAGGGATATCAGAAAGCAAATACAGCACAATAGATGATGCAACTTGCTTTCAGGATTTTGCTATGTTTTCTTGTCTCAAGAAGAGCACCTTGTACTTGCTGATAAAACAAAGACCTGATACAGCAAAACAGAAAAGGCACCATCTATAGCAACCTACAGTACCTAAATAGGCTGTATTTGGTTTATTGCATTTCAGCGGTAATTTCATAATCAGAGATATATTTTAAGTATACATATTTCACATTCCTACAACTAATATCCTAAAACTGTATATCCAAGATGATATAGTTACATAAATAATAACTTTTAGCCCTTTGCTGTATTGTGGTGTTTAGAAGATACAAAAGCAAAGCTTGTGCTTGCAAACAGTTTTTTCTCAAGTGAACCAGACACATACACACACAAAAGTCAGGAAACATAAGGAAACCCCAAACAGCATAATTCTAACACTTGGTTTTAATTAAAAAGTTTTCCTAGACCTTATGCCACATGTTACTTGTGTATATTATCAGGATATGAGACTAAATAGGAATTTCACTAGTGCTTGGTAATGCAATATTCAAGGTAATACAGCTAAGAGGAGGAGGCCGAACAGACAGTACATAGGGTGGGCTGTGAAGTGCAGGTGGGTTTCTTTCAGTGAAATCATAGCAATAGCACTGTACAGTGTGGGGTTCCACAAGCAATCCAAGATAATTATATATTTAGTGTCATACCAGTGATTATCCTGCTGAATGTATGAGGCATCAACTTCTTAACAGATGTGAAAGGATATTAAGTATTTAAGAATAAGTTATTTCTGAAGAAAAAAACAATTCTTTGTCCCTATGTATACATGGCAGACTTTCTTTTTTTCCTTCTCCTTTCATTTCCTTACAGGCAGCCAAGTTCCTCTGTGTCACTAATATAAGCTGAATTTCCTAACTGCAAAGAATACATTTTAAAGGAGAGGGGAAAAAAAAAGTTATTCACCTAAGGCTGTTGAGTATCTCCACATTCTAACTCATTCTATAAATATTCCATTATACCATGCAGGATTGTAGCCAAGTAAAGCGTGCTGTGATGGATTAGTAAGTAGATGGGAAGGTGGATCAGTTGAAAAAAAGTTGTTATCTGAAAAAGGATTGACTTCCAAGGCTGCCTGTGAAATAGCTTTAGCCATGAAATATGTGCTAGAACAAGAAAGGAAAACCACCAGATGACAAAATGGGATGGATAAAGTGCATGACACAACAAAACAAAAAGCTTTCCTTAAAACTCCACTGTCATAACATATTCCTCCGCCGGGCCCGCGAACAAAACACTTCCCAGGAAGTGCAGCGCAAGAGCAGGAGGTCGGCGAGAGTTATAGATGGGAAGGGAACGCAGCTGCTGCCGATGGAGAGGAGAGGTTCAGCATGGGGAGCATCGCGCCGGGGCGCGAGCAGAGCTGCTCGCAGCACGAGCCACTGCACGGCCTGGACCCGGGGCGTTCTCAGACACAAGCTGCTTTAAGAAAAAACCATGATGTCACTCCTCTTACATGGCAAAAATGTAGTCTAGCACAGCCTCGTGATGGGGAGTGCAGATCCAGCGATAGGGCCAGGAGAGCTATGCTTGAGGTTAGCTGAATGCCTAACATGTGTGTCCAAGTGGGAGGAAGCTGTGGTGAGACAAGAAATGAGAGAAATAATTCATTTAGTGTCTGGCCTGATGACGGTGAATTTCTTTAAAGAAGATTCCTGTATATCGTGTAGGTTTGTGGGCTTTTGTCTCTTTCTTTATTGCTGCTGCAAAGTAGTACATCTCTTTGCTTGGATTAAAATATGATCACTTCAGTTTTGTGCCTATTAATCACCAGAAGGCATTTGCAAGCCTTTCCCAGCCGCGTATCCTTTGAGGGTTTTGAAAGCTATAGAATGCAGTTTGTTATCTGTCATGGCTCGCCTGTGCCAAGTTCCATGATGCAGGGAAAGCGAAGTCATACGCCGCAGCTGACACTTTCCCACTGACCTCAGCTCGTTACACTGCATAAACAGAAGCTCTTACAAGTCACTATGGTTCCTGGAGAAGGGCTCTGCTGAAAGCAGTGCAAGAAAGCTTCTCGCGTTCAAAGTGAGCAATGTGCTCTTTGGACACACCGACAGACAAGGCTGCCATAACCCAAAGACACCCAGTAAATAAACAACAGGTATCTGGGCTTGTTGTATAAGACTGCAATCCAAAAGGACAGAAACTGATAGCAAACACTGTCTTTCCTCAACATGCTTAACTTTAACCATGCTTAATATATACAGGTTTCAAGTCAATGTACACCTATGTGAATCAGCAGCTGTAATTTATGGCCACAGGCTTGCAATGGGGAAGCCACGGAAGCAAGAGTTGAAGATAAAAATTGTTGTGCAAAATCTGGCAGCAACATAACAACGTGTGAGGAGACCCAGGTGTGAGAGTGGCCTACAGGGCTTTGGGGATCCCCGGAGGAGAAGCTGCTTGGGCTGGTGGCAGGGGTCAGGAAAGGGGATTGAAAAGAATGAGCTGTGGCCTGTAGGAAGCCACCAGTGACAGCGAGGTGGTGGTGGGAGATGGGGTGTTGGTGTGTTTTGCACGTGCACACACACACTCCCCAGAGAAAAAATGTGAAGATTTATTGGGAGGGAGTAAATTTACTAGGAATATGTGAGCAGGGGAGCAGGAACCTTCTGCTCCTTTTCTGAGCTATCTTACAATGCCGTGTGCAGCTCTTCTCTCTGTCCATCCTTCTCTCCAAACCTACAGAACAGGCCATGGGGCCACGGCACCTCTTAGGGCATTTCATTTCCTCCCTTCACCCTGTGATCTGCAACGTAAACAGCCACCTCCTTTTACCCAAACAAAAACACAGGTCTGCCTCTAATCATGTTGGGTGACTGCTGACATGTGTAGAGTTTGATATTTTGATATGTCTGTGATAATACTTCATTACAGTTATGGCCTTGCCTATAATTCTTTCAGCGCAGTCACTTTTGTCCTTTGAATTACAGGGAAGCAGTGTAAAGCCAAGCTTTGCTGTGACGGTCACATTCCTGCTCGGCAGATGTAGAATTAATTGGTACTTGATATTGCTCTGAAATAGAACTAGTAACAATGTAATTATTTTTCTCACATTTTTTTCCAGAGGAAATTGTGTGTGTGTGTGTTTTTGTCTGTCTGTTAGTGGAAAGGAGTTTTTTTTTCTTTTTTTTTCTCTCTTTCTTCTTTGGTTTTATTTGTAATTTGAAAATACTATGGATACATTGTCATGTAATATTCTACTTCAGCATTTTACAAATTTTTCAGTTATTTCACTAATCACTTAAGGAGGAGATCATTAGGCCATCACTTGCAAATTGCAATTGTCTTCATCAACAGTCTGTGTTACGAATCAGTGAGATTCTGTTCTCTGTATACAGAAAAAAATGTGTGTTTCAAGGCTTGTGGTTTTTAGTTTAACTGCTACAAGTAAGCTGTCCTGTGACTTGAACAGCAGGAACTTGTTCTCACATTTTAAATGATCAAAAGTGGTAGCCTAACATATCTTCCACAAAAGCAAATTCCCTGCCTGTCCTGTCTACAGTTTGCAATTCATAATGTTCTGGAGAAGATAATATAATACAAGCATTTTATGATCTGCCAAAACAAAAGTTTAGTGCTGGCCTGAAAACAGATTTTATAGCCTGTAAAATCTTTGAGAATATTGCAAATAGTTTCTTCAAGTAAAATTTCCCCTTGTGTTGGTCAAAACATTTCATTCAGATAAATATAAAGTGTATGGTGTTGATGTCGACCAGTTTTTAAAAATGATCTAAAGTATATTTAAAATGGCTTTAGTTATGGAACATGCTGACACTTAAACATATTTCCAGTATTTTTGAGATCAAATCAATAAAAATGCTTGCATTTGTGCCCAATATCTCCCTAAAAGTTGTTTTGAAGAAAGTTCCTGAAGGTGAGTGCAAAATGTTACCTGTGCACTGTTCTAAATCCTAAGAAGAGCACAGTGCACCAATGAAAGAGCTTTCTACTTGTAAGGTGCAGAATGAGCGCTTTTCTAGAAGATCCCAGGTCATCATAAATGCAATTTTGGTGCGTGCTAACTTCCAAAACATTTTCAGGAAGAGGTGCCTGGCAAGGCTCAGTGTCAAGCGTTTTCCAAAGATGGCCGCGCTGAGGCCCACATGCGACTGGGAGCTTGTAGCATTTGGTGTGCCTGTGACGGGCCCACCTGCCTGCTGCTCTCCATGAGGGATGGAGGTGTCCAACACAGCCCCGGCCTGACGAACTGTTTGCCCACTTAGTTCTCAATGAGAACTGTGAGAACATTGTTCTGTGCAATCTTATCACTGCACTGTCATCGGCAGTCAAGACACCACTATGAAACTTCTAGAGGTAGCCGTGATTATGGCCTTTCTTGGTTTGTTTGGATTCACTTTGGCCTCAGTGTTATTTCAATGGCTCTAGATGATACAAGGACTGGCTGTTAGCACTGCTGTTTCAAAATATTAAACACATATAGTATTTCTCCTACAGTAATTCCCTGACTAAAAGTACTTACACTGTGTACACTGCACGTCATCCTGTCACCTCATCGTTTTTTTGCATAACCTTGGTTCAAAATCCAGGAAACCAAATTTGTCATAGCTGAATATTTTGTCTCCCTCAATGCTTTGCAAGGCCTGAGTGGTGCAACTCATTTTCAAAAGGGTAGGCCTTGCACAGGTGCCTTGCAAAAGCCATCCTGCAGAGCACAAAAGCTCCAGTACCTGCTGTAGAGTTCAACCTAAATCTTCGTCACGCAAACATGAGGCTCATATATATGTCATACTCATGTTGCTATTTCCCAGCAGAGAGATGGGAGGTTTTCCTGTGACCTCATGTGAATATCTGCTTTCTGGAGTTTTACATCAGAGCTGTTAGCCTGAATTGTAGTTACTGTCCACGTGGAGTATTCATCTCGAATCTAAAGGAGGTCTAAGGACTCATGCTTGAACACTGTTGGTGTTTTTTTGTTGATGTTGCTTGTTTGTTCTTTAACAATAGTTCTACCAAGAGCTCGAGCTCCCCATAAATAGGTAAAATCAAATAGGATTGAATGTCTCCGTTCTCTACAGTGCTACTGCAATTTGTGCTATTACGAGGAATAATCAGTAGGTCTGAGACAAAGCTGCAGGATCCCTACTCCTTATATTTACCTGATTTATCTCCTCTTCTTATTTTAATATTCTAACATTTCATGCTGAGAGGGAGGGAATTGTAAGGACAGATATTGAGTCTGTAGACTCAGGAGCTAAAAATGTGTTTTTTTGAATTGTAAGATATAAGGACTTGCACCTGAAACTTACAATGCATTTTTTTTTCAAACTGGCCCAACATTTATTTTAAGTGGAAGACCTTCAGTAAAAAAGGATGAGAGGAAAAACTAGACAGGAACTAGAACCACTTCTGTCCATGTTCCAGGTGAGTACCAAAACTACTAAGCCTTTTGTGAAAACCTCTTTCCCATTTTGATTTTATCTACATGATCTGTCTTGGACCTGATTGTTTTTTCCCAGCAACTCTCTTTTTTCTCTTCCAAGAAGATTTGTTTTCATGATTCAGCATAGTCTGGAGAGAAAAAAAAAAGTCAAAACATTCCCAATCAGCCTAGTTAGATAAGCAAAGAATAAAGTAGTGTTGGGAGAATATAATTGACATAATAGTAACCTGGCTGATTACAATGTCAGCTGCTGGTTTTCACTTACTAAATTAAATATCCATGATCTCTTTTTCACTTAGGTGTTCGAACTGTAGATGGATCTTTTCTTTCTCAATGAACCTTTCATCCTTTTACTGACATTTATTCTTCTTTTTATTCAATTAACCCAGAAAGAAAGCTTCTGGCAAGGCAAGTCAGCTGTTGTCTGCCAAAAAGAGCCATACAAATCTTGTCACATAGCTTTTATTTTTACGGTCAGGAACCCTCAGGCCTAGTATTAAGGCAACTTAGGCTTGTATGGAACTTTACTGTCTCCTGCACACTCTGAAATAAGATTACATGATGGAGAAGATCAATTTACGGAGGACATTTAAGCTCTGAATATTAAGCTTTTTGTGCAATCACATCTCCTCTCTAGCTGTGTGGCAGAAAGCTAGCCACAAGCTCCTTGACAAATTAGATATTACCACATCTAACTGTGTATATTTAAGCTTATCAAACTGAATCGTTGCATTGTAACTGTGCTCTTATGCAGACAAGGACTCCATTTAATAAATGCAGTGCCATTTAATAGTAATTAATCACCCAACTAAAATGTCACATTAAGGTCAAAGAGACCAGAAGACAAAAAGAAGAGAACATTAAATTCAGCTGACAAACATAGGAAAGAGAACATAGAGCCAAAGAAAGTTCTGGGACACTGGCACTGGTGAAACATTTAATACAAACTTCTTAACTTTCCATTCAATTTAGAATTGCATTCACTTGGTTCAAAGCAAGGTCATTTTTGTAACTTTTAAATGAAATTTCCTCTTTGTATGTAGTGACAGCCCTATTGCAAGCTTGGAACTGTTGCTGCATTTTACAGATGTTGCTTTCTCAGTATTTGCTACTTCCTTCTTCCTTCCTCTTTTCTTCTTTTCTCTTTGCTATTATAAAGATAGTCTTCATTGGGATAAAATTTTCCTCTATGTGTCCTGAAACAGACACATTTCAGAAAAGCCGAAGTGGAATGAAGTAAAAATAAGCATGCACAAAGAAAGAATTAAATACTAGCTTCAGTCATGTAATTTGTTAATTTTAGAAGTAAGTCTCTTCAAATGTTTGAAAAGCATCCTGCATGACTTTTTGATGTAACTGCTGTTGGTGGTAGAGCTAATGAATACAACCTAACCACTCTAGAAAGTGTCAGATTTATGGAAGATATAAAAATTGATTTCATGTTAGATGTAAATAATGCTTTAGTACTCTGTAGAGGAAAAGAATTATTGAGTTGAATAAGAGAATATAAAATTATATATGACTAACTTTCTACTTGTAAGCAAACTGTTTCAGGAAAATTGGTTTACCATCTATTGCAGTAATGATTGAAGGATTTTGTTTTGCAGAGAATAGAGTGTTACAGAAAAGGTAAATACACATGTTTTGCCTCCCTTCCTTGAATATGATGCTTACCAGCTTCAGCATTAGAGCTTGAATAGGTTTATCTATACGGCAATTTGTATTTCCTTTCACACAGCGTCCTTTTTCTTCTCATTTCTTTTAGAAAATGAAAAATTAAGCAAGTTTTATCTACTTAAATGTGTATTTTGAGATACTAGCCATGGGCTAGATATTCTACTTTCTGTGTATGAAGAAAAAAGGCTGAAAAATACAGGCAAGTAGAAAAATGTATTATTGTCAGCATACACTACAGAATTCAGACAAACTGTTTCTAAATAGACTCGTTCTTTAAAGCATCCATCATCTCTCCTTCCTGTTCCAGGGTTCTCAGTTTCATATCCAAGATTTTTTGTATTAGTATTGTGAAAAAGCGTAATTCTTCAAAAATTACTCTACATTTGGCAAGATCTATCTTTATAACTTCTGCGTCAGTCCAAAGAATTTTGGCCTTTGCAAAGGTTAAATATTATCTTTCAAAATTGTGTAACTATGGCTTTGTCAGGAAATTTGTCCATTTCTTCAATAAACTTTTCTTTCATTAAATTTTACAAGTTAACATTATAAAAAGGAAGAAGAAAGAAAAAAACGCTGTAAAATTACTCAGATATCAAAGTCCAAATTTACGGTGTTTTATTATTTGGCCTTCATGTGTTGTGCATAGCTACATGCTTATAAACTAAACAGCACTGGTCTCAGCTATGACATGTTCAGTTAAATATTATTATGCCTCTAGTAGAACCTCCATTTCCATTGTTGGTGACTATGCATAGATGGACATTTTGGTATTGAATGAAGACTTTGATGATGTGGATTTTGAAAGGAAGTTCTGATGTTAGGTGTAAGAGACCATTATAGGCTTTACTGATTTGAAAACAACAACAACATACACACAATTATAAGCTTTACTGATTTGAAAACAACAACAACATACATACACACACACAAATATTTTTCAGTTCTGGCTCTGTGAGCCCGTCAGTTGCTTTCCTGTCCCATGTGAACCTTGCGAGGGCTTTGCTCCCTCCTCTGTCCCTTCTGGAGACCGCTGTCCTTGTATCTCTTCTTTCAAGGAAAACTGTTCAGCTCCTTGCAGCCGTGAACTGAAACCTGCGCTTCTGGCAGACTTCTCAGGAAATAACTAAATCTTGTATCTACATATACAATCCACATACTAGAACTACATAAATAATAAGAGACTTTCCTCATATTTTAACTAAATATTACAGATTTGCCTTCGGGCTATGTATGCGAGAATGTATGTTCTGTTGGATGAGCAACCTTACCAAAATACATCCCTGAAAATGTGCACAAAAAGAGAGTGCCTAAAAAGGCACTGCTAGGGGCAAATAATCAGAAATAAAAGTTAAGCAGTACCCTTAAAGGGAGCTTTTGTTTTTCATTTGTTGTATTGGTTCTAGCAATTTCACCAGTAATATATGTCCATTGGCCAGAAAGACTTTGTCTATGTGTAATCGTTATGGACAGCTTCCTAAAACATGCAAGTCTGAATACGTGGCAAGGATCTCCTCCTTCCTTCTTTCTTTCTTTCTCTAGGTTGCTTCTGTTGGAGGAGTTTAGGAAATGTTTCTTTATGAAAAGGACTAGTTAAGCATCTCGCTATAAAATGCATTTTTTTTCTTTTGCCAGAGAGATTCAGAAATGATTTATATAGTGCTGTCTTGTCTGTAAATTCTTCATTTTCTTGCCCAAATGTATGGACAATAGAGTGATGTCTTCACATTCTGCCTCTGGTTTCCTGCTGTTCTGTGCATCCTTTCCATGGAGTTTTTTTGCCATAGACTGGGATTTTCTAAGCCCTGAGAAATAGTCTATTTAGGCAGCAGTCTCTTATAACTTGACTTCTAATTTCCTACAACAATTGCTGCTGTGACGAGGGGGAAAGACAGAACTCTCTTAAAATAAATTCAAGGTTAGCAAAACAAAAAAAATCCTTGAACTAGTACCACTCAGACCTGTTTGCCTTTGTCACACCGTTCGACAGGGACAGCAAAGCACTGTTGCAGCTGGCTTGCTCTAAATTCCCCCCAAGATTTGTCCCCAAAGACCTCGGTGCTGCAATAAACTGGGCTGTGCTCCTCTGCCCTGGGCGCCAGTATCACTGTGGCACAAGGTGGTTATGCTAAGGCCATGAGCAGCAAGAGCTGGAGCTCTCCTCTCCCTGAACTCCCACCCTCCCCAAAACCAGCGCCTAATTGAATTGACTTTTGTTGCCCACGATGAATGTGCAAGTCTAACATGTCCTAGATGCAGGCCTGCCCTGCCTGCCCGACGCCAGGGGCCCACGGCCGGCGCAGGACGGAGCTTGCGTGGGACGCGGTGCGGCCTGCGTGGGTGCCCCATGCTGTGCACGCTGGCGCTCGCCCTCTTGCCGACTCTGCCGCCTCACGAGCGCTGCTGTGGCGCGCCCGCCTCCCCGAGCACCCTTTATCGTCTGCATGGAACGGCTTCCCAAAGTGCCTGCATTAGAATATGTCGGGTGTCTTTTATTTGTTTTCTTTCCCAGATAGTGG
>JAUBOD010001020.1:1176236-1189572 GCA_032353885.1 Nothura maculosa
GGAGTTCGGACTTTTGAGTAGGCGCTTTTGTTTTTCTTTTCCTGTTGTTTTGGGTATTTTTGCTTTAAACATGTAGCTTGGATTAGAACATTTATTCCTGTCTAGTGACCCTGAAACCATGACTACTGTCAGCACAGTAGCTGAGCTGCTCTTAAGTGCAGGCCTTGTTCCCCCAGTTTATGTATGTGAGAGAGGTTCTAAAGTTTCCTGCCTTTTATGCATATGTTCTTGCTTTCACTCATACCTTATTTTCCTTATTTTTATGGTTTTTAGTAATCTTGTATGTGAAATCTACTGGGACTTAGTATTTAATGATTTATTTTGATAACGAAGAGCATAACACAAGAGTCTTGAGTTGCATTGAGTGATTCAGAGGATTTATTCTTTAATCCAGCACTGGGACTGACACTATAAGCAACTGTGTTGTCCTCATTACCACGAGGGGAATATTTTGCAAATAAATTTGCAGTTTCCCCTTGTTCAAATCTGACAAAACACAAGTGAAACCCGCTGTTGGCCAACTCTGCCGCTTCCTGCATCCCAGGGCCTCACATTCTGAAAAAAAGGAGCACTTCTCCACCTCTTATGTACCAATTAGCTACCACATGCTAATACACGTGATATATTTTATTCTCTAAGAGAACTAGCCTGAAAATGAGATTTTTGTGTTAGAACTTCGGAGATGTTGGCCTGTGTTTATGCAAGCCTTGAGAACCCAATCTTTCAAAATGTCCATGAAAATAGCATCTAAACTGGCTTCCCTGCCTCACCACAAGTACCCCTTGTTTAAGAAGGACTTGACAGTATCTCTTGATAATGGAGATTTTTTTATTTGGAGCATTAAAGTTAGAGCACCTGCTCCTGTTCCTCCTTTTGCAGGATATAGAACATGGTGTCACTTCTTTCACAGTATTGAAGCTACAGCAAGTTTAATTAAGAAAGCAAGATCTGTCCACAGAACAGACTGGCTTCTGTGCAGTGAGGGAACAGTTCTATGTTTCCCTGAATTTCTCTCTGCCTTTTGGAAAGTCGCCCGAGCTACCTCATGCACCCCAAGATCAGAGGGGCCTCTGTTTGTCCAAAGCAGTTCAGAACATCTGATATTATAAAACATATGAGAAAGAAGCTTTTAGCATCTTCATGCATAGCTTCAGAAATAACTAACTTTTCCTTTTAACCTGTAGACTGCATATGTTTTAGATTAGTTTCATTTGTGTTTTTGTAGGCTTTATGAGTATTTTTTTAAATAATTTTCCTGTTTTCTGAGTAAATTATATGAAACATCTGCCCTAAATTTAATCCATCAACCTCATAAAGGGGAAGGCAGACGTTTTATGAGTGATATTATAAAATTTAGATAATTATCTTGTTTGTTTTAGCAGTTTCTATTTTGGTCTCTGTACAGTATTCTTCCATTAAAAGACGATTTTAATATGGTGTACTGGTTTAGGGGAACAGTTAGTGATCACACAAGGCATATATAATAATATTCATGTTAATCAGTAGTACATTATGTATTTTTAACTAAGCTATATTTACTCTATAATCATAAACTTAATTTCAAGCCTGTTATATGCTTCTCGGATTAAAAAGAAAACAAAAACCTCCACATACACAGCATATAATTTCACTAACCTTCATTAGCAATGGCACTTAAGAAAGTGCAAGTAGGATAGATGAAGTCTGCCTAGAGCAATGAATATGCAGCATATTCATGATAGTCTTTCCCACTGTCACCTGAGCCTGTCCGCTAAAGATCTGGCACTGTCTTCCTGCCTTATGTGTTTTTTTTTAATTTTTTCCAATTTTTTATTGGAAGATAGAAATATATTCCAGGGCAGCCTCACATGTATGCCTGTTCTTCTCTGCAGTACTAAACATCTGCCATTATCTCCTGTCAAAGATGATATGTTGTGCTAACTTGAAACTTTGGGATGTCCTGATGTGGAAGTAGTCTTACTTCCAATGAGATTATTCCTGCCTTTCTCAGTCAAAGAAGTCCCCTCCATTAACTTTGCAGGCTACAACCCAGTATTGGAATTAAGATGCAAAATTTATCAGGCAAGTGACAGAAGTATTTTATTTAGGAGCAGATAATTGTAGTTTGGTCTTAAGCAGAGGGTCACTGGGGCTCTATTGTCCCATGGAAGTGAGGACCAAGCAAACCCAGCCACAACCAGGGCAGATCACCTGCCATCTCTCACGTGGTTCAAGTCTCTTCTCCTCATCTCCACTAGTCTTTCCTCAACTGAAAAAGTAAAGACCTTGGCTTGAAATGCTATGTTAGTTAACAGGCATTGCCCTCTGCCTGTGCCCTGAGATCTGTGCTGATTAGAAATCCTAGCAGGCATCTCCTTCAAGGGGATTCTGCACTGGAATAATGGGGAAGATTGACTATCTCTGTCTCCTAAAATGCTCACAAGGTCCATTAACAAGAGATCAAAATGTAAACAAAAAAGCAAATATCCAACAGAAATACAGGAAAATTCTATCAGAAATATGAACTCAATGTATATTTCTGAGGACTATTTGTGTTGTGGAGTTGATGAGGGAAAGGTAAAGACAAGCAAGCACGTTGTCACTGGGCAGAGAGAGGCTGCATTCTTTTTTTTCCTCTCCCCAGTATATATCAATGGATAGAGAATTCATTCATTTGCAAGTCGCTAAGTGGTGCCAGAAGGCAAGAAAATAATAGCAGTGCTAAAGGTTTAGCTGTGTGAATGATATGCAATTTGTAATAGATTTTTTTTTAATGTAATGACTATGCCAGCACAGTTCTGGGGTCATACACTAGTTAAAACTCTGTAAAATTTCCCATATTATAGCAGACTTTAGTAGCTTGCTTTCTCATAACAGTAATTAAGAGCAACTGAATAATTCTGATTTTTTTTCTGTTTGAGAATTGTCTATCTAAACATGTTGATTTTCACAAATCCATTCATTGTATAGACTAACTGAATTCGTTTTTTAGCACTTTTGTGTCCACTTATTACTAAAAATTCAGGCTTTGATAATTAGATTCTCAGTATTTTTTGTTGTTATTTTTGCTCTCAGATTGGGTAGACACAGTAATGCTTAAACCATCTCTTTGCTCTGTCAGTTCACATCAAAGAAGTACTGAGGGCCAAGTCCCCTTGGCCTGCAACACAACATGGATTTGAAGCTCCCACTCCAGGCTGATGGCGCCTTCACGACGTGTTTGGACCATGCAGGCGCATAATGTCCGTGGGAGCGGCAGCCCAGCTCTTGCTGCCCTTGGCTCTGTGGTGCTCTCCATGGGCCTGGCATCCAGCCCTGTGAAGGCAGCAAGGGAGCAGGCCCAAGGCAGTGAAGGAGCAGGCCCAAGGCAGTGAAAAAGCAGGCCCAAGGCAGTGAGGGAGCAGGCCCAAGGCAGAGAGCAGGCCCAAGGCAGGGGAGGAGGAGGCCCAAGGCAGCAAGGGAACAGGCCCAAGGCATGGGTGCGGGCCCAAGGCAGCAAGGGATCAGGGCCAAGGCAGGGGAGCAGACGCTAGGCAGTGAAGGTGCAGGCGCAAGGCAGTGAGGGAGCAGGTTGCCCTCTTGCTGCTTAGCCCCCTGCCTTATCTTAGGCTCATCATGGCACTGCAGCCGGAGGAGTGGTAACAGGGAAATGGTGGCTGCCTCAGGACATGTCTACTTACATTTTTTCTCCATTACAGTAACTTGCAGCAGTTGAGTGATGCTTACCCTCTCTAGGTGCAGGATGATAAACAGTCACTTTGGCATCTTTAGGGAAGTTGCCCCCAAGGAGGATCAGGATGCCTGAGAAATCAGTAAATCTTTTCAGTCCTTTCACTCTGAGGTGAAAGCACGTTTGCTTGTAATCCTGTGCTGGGAATGAGAGCAGCCACTACGCACGATAGGGTCTGGAAGAGACGCTTCTACTTCAGAAGCCAGGGAAGGAGCAGGAGTTTAAAATGCTGGAGATTTTTTCTGCTCTCATGCCCAGCGTCCTCTCTCTGCTTGCTCTGCATATCTGCCTTCCCTCTGGCATCCAGAGCAGTGAGCGGGTGAGGAAAAGCTTTCAGGCCCTAGCATACATGGTGACTGAGCCTCTCTGTTCCTCAAATGTGTAAATCCGATATAAGCCAAATCAGAGTACAAAATTAAAATATTTTCTCCTTTATACGCTTTCGATAATGCTATTTCTTTGAGGATTTGAAATGCCAGAAAGGATTGCCAGGTTTTCATACCATTAACTAACATGCTGATTGATGACTTTGATAATATGTGTAGTTTAATGATATTTACGCTGTTTGTCCAGCGAGGTATATTAAAAGAATGCTGAGAAAATAGCAGACGTGCTAAAATCCTGAAGTAACAGCTCATACATTAGCAGTGTTTCGTTGTGAACAAAGTCATTTTTCAGCCGAGCCATAAAGTGGTCTAAAAACAAGTGTGGCACTGTTTGCTTCAAATGAGACCACTGCCACGTGACCACCATCCATCTGACATCATTACTGACACAGCTTTCGTTAGCATGATATCTGATTAAGGCTCCCAGCCATGGTGGAGCCAGACTAAGTAGTCTGCACGAGGTGGCTGAGGAAAGTTAATGTGTCCATGTTACTGCTAGGTGAGAGCATCTGCTCAAAGTTTCCTTGGGAGGCCTAGGAGAGAAATGGCTGATGATCTTTCTAATGGGAATCTCCTGAAAATATCTGAAGATCTGGTAGTAATTAAAGATGTGCCAAGCACCTACGGGGGATGCAAGGAGTTTAGCGAGATGAAGGTGCCCTTTCTGCTTGAGGATGTAACTGAGTATGTAACTGAGTATGAGGATGTAACTGAGGAATGTAGCTGAGAATTAAGAAAATAAATAAGATGGCCAAAACTGATCATGCATTAGCAGGAGTCATTTAGTTAAATTTCTGCCTTACATGTCAATAAATGTCTGGCTTGTGCACATAAACAAACAGTCATGTCTGTGTAGGTCTAGATTTCTGTTTTATATAAAAGCTTCCAAGGCTTGATTAACTCTTTTAATTTTAGAAGCAAATAGTTTTTAACAGGCACCCATGTTAAAGTATGCTTGCAGCTTCTTTTTGAGATCGGAGAAATTCCACTATTTTTGTACTGGCCTTTAAAATACCGAGTGATTGGTATGGTACCTTGTCATTTAGAAAACTTACTGACAAGCCTGCTAAAGGAGACCATATCAGTTTTCTCCCAGGAGAAAACGAGTGTGGTTTGCTTTATGTCTGGGCAATGGGATGTCAAAAGAATTTTCTTCTGGCAATTCTAATGCCAGATTCTAATATTAAATTGTACTCTTGACTCTGACTTCCTCCAGCAAAGACCTTCAGCTATTATTGTTCACTTTTACCTTTTAAAACTAGAATATGATAGCTAATTTTGAATGCATGCTATAATGCTCGATATCATCCTTTGAACTGCTGAGGGAATAAGACCAGACCACAGAGAGCTGGAAGGACTAACTTACAACTTGAGCTGAATGACTGTCTACTTCACATTGTTGTAGCTGACAGAGAAACCTGAATCCAAATAACTTGCAATGAGATGTATGATTCTCGTACAAAAGGCCTCCTAGGTCCTTTGGAAAAAACAAGGATGGAGGGGGATTTAAATAATTGAAAATATAAATGTAAATGTTAAAGTAGTTAAGGATTTGACATGGGAAATACACTACTCTCACCAAAGAGTAGATTATGTGTTGTTTTATCACATATTGTTAGGTCAAGGAAATTTTTTACCTCTGTTGGTGATGATGTGTCCCGTAGAGTGTTAGCACTAACTTTGTGTAGATGACTACTAATCAGTAGTTCAAAGGTAATGCTGCATTTGCATGACACTTCCTTAAAAACACAGTTGTTTGCACTGTTTAGCGACCCAAGCCATTGCAGATCCATCCATGACTTTGAACAATCT
Organism: Nothura maculosa; assembly: GCA_032353885.1. Lineage (NCBI taxonomy): Eukaryota > Metazoa > Chordata > Aves > Tinamiformes > Tinamidae > Nothura > Nothura maculosa. The sequence goes on from JAUBOD010001020.1 coordinate 1,182,144, forward strand.
TGTTCAGATGAGTCTTTTGGTTTCTCATGCACATGAAAAAAACATTATATTTCAGAGGAATACTGAAAATACTGAAACCTTCATGTTATAGGTTACTTGTCCACGTGTAAAATGGTTAAACAGAAGCAAATTGAGAAAGAACTAAATTCTGTATAATTTGGCTTGTGTCCAACCAATGGGAAATGCTAAGGATTTGTGCAGGATTAAATTGGTCTGTTCTGGGTCTCACTTCTTTAATAAGCCCAGTGAAATGACTGGGCAGACTTAAACAGTGAGGTGCTGTTCAGTGTAGAGTCTGTCCTTCTGTCTTCATATAGCTCATAGAAAATGTACCAAAAGATAGTCGTTTCAGTTCAAAAAGCTAATACTAAAATCAGCCTGTAATTGTTAAGGAAATGATCAGTATTAATCTTCTGTAATGGTCATTCATAAATGTTTAATCTTCTTAATGTTTAATTAGAAAAAAAAAAGTTATAAAGTGCTAGGTTCATTTGGCATTAGAATCAGCAACACATTACTTAGATGAAATCACACTTGAAAGTGCTGTGGACTGGACCTGAGTAGCTTAGCTGATAAGGCCCTGGTTTGTCATCTACAAGACAACAGTTCAAGACTTCTCTGATTTCTTAAGTCAAATTAATTTAGTTATGTCAGCTATGTTGCCATAAGATGATAATTCAAGCTGTGTGAATGCCAGACATACTTTTACCTTCTTTGGCGAGAGTGAGGCTGTGTAAGAAACATTGGGGGTTGCTAGAATTCATTTCAGGTGTGGTGAGGAAACTGGTGCATTTGTTTTGTATGAGTTACAAAATAACACTAGGGGCCACCTGTTTTGGTTGCCTAAATTTGGAAGGGTATTTTCTTGTAAGGCCTCCTCAAAGGCAGCCTGAAACACTTCATGTCCACTTGAACTCTGGTTGGATCTAGGATTTATCTATTAACTTTACTTAAAGAATATCTCATTGCCTTCTGTGCAAGGCTCTAGCCTGCATTACTGTGGTGACTCAGCAGAGGATCCACCCGCATTATGTGTTTCTAGAATCTGCCAGTGTGTTGCAAATCATTCTGCTGAAGACATCCAGTCTCCTCTGCAAAGCAACGTCTCCTAGGGTGCCTATTTCCTCTATGAATTTCCACTGAAATCACTGTGACAGTAAATCTTTGCAGGAGAGATATGAGGATAACAGCTTAAATGCTTACAGAGAAAACAGAAACTTTTTTTTTTTTTTAAGTGACTCATTCAGTAAGAGATAAAGGGACTGGAATTTTCCTAAGGAAATGTCTTCTGAGCTTATGCTTTCTGTCTGTATATCTGTCAGTAAAGCAGGCATTCTCTCTACTTCCTCAACAACTTCCATTTCAGTCCAAGTTTTACCCAGGGAGAAAGTTTTCAGAGATGCAAAATGCCCTCTAGTTTTGTCAAAAGAGGTAGCTAGATAGAGGAACAAACTCTATTAAAGGCTGCACTGAAAGTTCAACATGAACTCTATCAGAACACCCATTTATGAAAGAACTGTTAAGAACATTTGAATTACAACATATATACCTACTATATTACTAGAATCATTGCCATCCTGAAGTAAATATGCTGTGTTGTAATAGTGTAGGAGAGTGTGTTGACAGAAGCCAGTATAAATGGAGAATGAAATAATCCTGATTCTGCAATGAACAGTCCAAATTTACGTGGCATTGCACAGAGATCTGAAAACACTGGTACCATTCAGTAATATTAAACCTGGAAATAATGAAGCCAAGATAAAGCCCTCCTTACTTTAATGCTAGGGGGAAGCTATTTAAGCTATTAATCTTTGCAAAAGATTAAGAAATAAGGCAGAGAGAAGATGCAAATAAAACTATGGAAACTGTGCTGCCTATGGGGATTCTATCTGTTTAGTGTACTCCATGCACAGCAAATGATAGTTGGGTTTGATGGTTAACTTGTCATCTGAAAATGTGCCATTGTCATGTCATTTGCAAGGAGCTTTGATCACTGTGGAAGCATGAATTTGAAATTCATTATTAATTCATTATTAAAAGCATGCTGAAAGTGAATTTTCTCATGCATCCTCTAGGCTGATACTTTGATTACACGTGTTAGCTGGTAGTGCTGCTTCATTCTTTGCAATAGGCTCAGTGATTATCATATTTCTCAGGAATGACTGTCCACAATGTATCAGAGCTTGTAAAACTTTTACATTTATCATAGACCAAATAATCTGGTATGCAGCCAAGCCTTCATTTTCCATCAAAGAATACCAAAAAGAATCCAATTCCTGGAATCTCATGCAAATGTGTTCTCTGTGAACTGCTCTATGTCTATGCATGGTTTAGAAGACTACATCAGAGAAGCTATTTAATGAGTGAAATGTTGTTCCTCCCTCTCCTTCCACTAGAATTCTACATATCAAGTTTTCCGAAACATACATGCTCTTTTTAATGACTTGAAATATTTTCCTCATGATTGAATTCTGCTTAGCTGTAGGAGCTCTTCCAGACCTTTAAAGGCCAATGTAATGTATGAGATTGGTGATGGGCTATAAACATGCCTTTTTGGGCCACTAAAAGCAATGGTTGGAGAGAAACCTATTTTGTTCAAGAGTTCCGGTGATAATCTTTCTTAAATTATATTGAAAAATGACATGTCTAATTATTCAGTTGCACTTCTGCAATACTTCTGACTTAAGTTCAATATTTTGCCTTGAAATTCAGTAGGCTGCTTGACACTTAGAGATACATCTTCAATATTGTGTAGTAGAAATCAATTACACTATGTAATGTGGATCTGGTGCTTACTTTCAGTTTGGTAGGTACTGAGTAATTTCTGTTTCATATACTATTTCATGGATTGATGTATTCCAGATTCAAAACATAGCACTTTCCTCTGTCATTAGAAGTTTGCTTCCTGAAATTCTACATCTCAAGTATTTCAGCAGGTAACTGTTATGCATAAATGTGATTCTTTACTGTGAGGGTGTCAGAGCCCTGGAACAGGCTGCCCAGAGAGGTTGTGGAGTCTCCTTCTCTCAAGGTCTTCAGAACCCGCCTGGCTCCCTGTGACCTGTGCTCTGGGTGTTTCGGCTGGAGCAGGGGGATTGGACTAGATGATCTCTAGACGTCCCTTCCAACCTTGAACATTCTGTGATTCTATGCTCTGAAAGGCCATCTACTTGGCCAAAAATGACTTGTGCTGTGACAGTATGCCATGACTACTGTGGCTTCTGTCAGAGCCCACCAGACTCATTTCTGAAGAGCACAATTCTTCATTGATACAGGAATTATCGACTCCACAGCATGCAGAAAGCTGCATGGACTGGTGACCCAATCAGTGCTATGTTGTGATTCAGGTACACTTGCTCCTGAGAAGCTACATGTTAACTATAAAACCAAGCTTCTCTACCATATCTACAGTTTGTCAGAGGTGCTCTCTTTCTAAACTGTTGTCCTACTGCTCTGAACAAGGAACACTAATTTGCAGTTGAATGAGAGTTTCTTTTCTGCTTTCACTATATTTAATAAGCAGAAGATTTTAGTATAAAATCACTTCATAAATTGCATGACTTTTAGTGTATCCTAAGCGTTATGAAGAGGAGACAAATATGACATAGAGATGGAGATATCAACACAGAGATTATTGGGTATCTGCTTGCATTTATCCATATGTAATCTACCTCCTTTGTATATTTGTTTCCTGAAGGGAATAGAAGAATTTTTCAGGACTTCTCCAAACAGGAGTGATACAGGAATTGCACATTGATTCTGTAGTCTGAGCAGTAGCACTTCCGCAAGCTCCCTTCATGTTCACATGTTTGTGCCTCTGTGTGCTTTTCATCAACTCTTCAGTAATTCCTTTCATTCTCTACATATGCCAAGAAAGCTACGGATCACACCCCAGTTTCCACATCTGACAGGAATAAGAGAAGATCTATCATTCTAGTCTTGCACCATGAGTATGTCCTTTTTTTCCTGCATGGCCAAGTTTCTAATCCTTCTGCCATTTTGAGAATTCACTTCTGCTTTCAAAGTTTATTTCACAGTTCTCCCATCTATTTTGTATTTATTTTTTTTTCCTACTTCATATTCTGGGTTCTGGCATTTTTCCCCCCCCAAATTAATTTTTTTTTTCACTATTTCTCTTTACTCCCTATCTGCCTATTACTCTGGTGTCTGCTCTTTTTCCCCTTTCCACACTGGAGACTTTGCTCCTTCCCATAGACAGCCTTGTAAAGCTCTCTAATTTTAGTAGACTCTGAGCCATTATCTACTTACATCGAAGATTAATTTGCTGCCTTTGAGGCATGTAGGCAGTAGAATGGAGCAGCAGTAGCATTAAACAGTCTGGAGAGCCTGATACTTCTTGTATTTTAAATTGCATGAAAATCAAAGCAGTTGTGTCTATGGGTTTCTAGAGCATTTTGAGATTTATCAGCCAGAATACTCACAAATTATCATTTTATAAAAACATCCACTGGGCTTTGTGTGGAGTTTCACATGACCATATTATCCAGCAGTTAATAACATGATACAAATATATTTGTGTGTGTGTGTGTGTATAAATATATATATATATATCTTTAAGTCCTGTGGAAAGTTTACTAAACCTGTATAATTTTCTTACATGATAAAAAAAATCAGAATTGTACAAAGTTCCATTATTTTCCGGTATTCATTTTATCAAACTCCCAAACAAAATAGTTCCTATTTACTTAGTGGTATTTCCAAGCTCTGCTTTCCTGATACTGTTTGTATAGAGTTAATATAATCATTTTATCCTCCTCTCAACTTCATTATGCTGCTGTATCAGTTCAGCTGACACCTTGATCAAAGAAAAACCTGAGAGAGTAGGTCTGGAAAATATTCAGTGAAGGAGAATAGGATTGGTTCAAACCAAGGAGAAGCTTTTTGAAAGGAAAGAAATATTCTGGAAAAGAAACAAATTGGGAGGAGGAGCATTATGCCAATAGAATTGTAAATTCCATAGAGAAGCTAAAAAGACATCGTTTGTTCATACCTCTTTGAATATTAGAACTAAGGAACTTCAAAACAAACCAAATCAGAAAGGATGTAAGCACACCCCATGGCCTGCCTTCACTTTGTAATTTGTTTTAGGCACACTGCTCTAGATATGGACCATTAGAAATGTGCTCACTGCTCCTGTGTTTTTAATCACATCACAGAATTTTGACAGGTGATTCTTATTTTTTTCTAATAATCACACAGTGTGTACTGTATTGCAAATATTGTAGGGTGTAGGCTGAAAGCAAGAAAAGAAGGAGCAAGAATCCATCCGGTTTGTATGGATTTGTTATTTTGTAGGAAGTCTTACTTCAAGAGGTCTTGGTTCCAGCTGCCTGTCCTTTCTTGGCTACTGCCTTTTGATGCTTTGCATGAAATTCCATACATTATAAGGTGTCATGAACGAGAGCTATGTAATATTTGTTGTCAAGCTCCTGTACTTGAGACCTTCTTGAGTAGATGCAAAAAATTGACTGCCCTGGCAATGCGCGATGGTGATTGTGACTCAAAGTCTGAATAATCTGTAGGTATAACCACTGGGAGGGTATTTCTAGTTTGGATTCTCAAACCAGGCTTGGTGTGAAGTGTTTGCAGGGCTGTGGTAAGGAAAACAGTCCTTTCTTGCATGCTTTTAATCTCTGCAGCTCTGGATAGTCCTGATGGTGCAGAAAAAGGGCCCCTTGTATTTAACATGTATTTATTTACTTACAGCTCTGTTATATTTTGTTTTAATGAGTATTATTGTTAGATCATGTGAAATCTAGTGGTAATGTTGGATTAAAGCAAATTTAGTTTTCTTCTTTATCTTTTATATTTTTTTATCTTTTATATTTTGTCCGCTATAAAGCTTTATAGCATACAGCCTGACTCTGTTTTTTTTTTTCCTATGTCCTCATTCTTGACAGTTTTGTTTACAAAGAAGGAAAATTCAGCCACTACAGAAAAGACCAGAAGATGATATCCAGGATTGTACAGAGATTAAGGGAGATAGTTTAATTAACAAACTTAATGCTGACATTTCTAATAACAGCTAACCTTGTTTTTCCTCTACTAGAAACCTATGTGTGTAGCCTTTAACCAATCAGCCTTTCTTGTTAATTTTTTTTCAATAGAAAGCTAACATGGAACAGACAACTGAAGCAGCTCAAGAGCTGTAGAAATAAGAATTAGCAGCTTTACTGCTTTTAATACTTTTCCTTAGCTGGAAATACTTTTCCTTGGCTAAGGAAAAAAAAAAATTAAAAAATTGGCTTAACATGTCCCTTCTTGCCTTGCAGACTGTTTTGAACTGGGGCCAGTCAGTGTGGGTGTGGAATCTGGTTGCGAGCTCCAGGTTTTAGCAAGCGGAGACCCTGTTGCTAATCCGCCGTGTGTGATTTGGCACGAGCCTGAGCAAGGTCTCTGTGTGTGCGGAAAGTGAGGCTGGCAGAAGCTTTAGGCCGAGAAATGGTAGCAAGAACCTGAGTCCATTCACAATTAAACCTCTGATTAAATTGAGGACGATGCTGAGGAGAACATGGCAAGGACAAGGCCAGGCCAGCCCGCGCGGCCTGAGCAAAGTCCCAGGGCGCCCGTGCGTTTGGGGAGGCCAAGGTCACAGGAGCAGAACTGGGCCACGCCGAGCCTGTGTCATAAACTGTCGATAAAGAGCTCTTGTGCGAGGCAGACCTTATGTTTTCTCTGCCTGTGTTTGTTTTTCACCAGCACCCCATCAATTCACAGCGCAGGGTTAATAAAAACCCACACAAGTCTCAAGGTGTTTCCTTTAAACTTCTTTGGAGGTTGCATGGATGGACAATAACGTGCAGCTGACCGAATGCTCAGACCCCTAGTGGTCTGCAATTTCTAGTGCAGGGTGTTTTAGCCCAAATTGCTTGTATCTGGCATGATTAAATGCTCGGGCAGCGTTTTTTTAGCTAAGTGTATCTGAACAAACATTTTACATGCAGCATAAATCCCAGGAATCTGTCATGAGGGGAAGGCCTGAATCATCTTGGCCACACTGCCAGCATATCTAATCCATATCATCACAGCTTGACAAAGACTAACCCCCAAGTCCTGTTAAAGTGAAGATGAAGCTCTTCTGTCTGATCTTCTTTGCCCTTGATGCATTTTTATTTAACTCTTTAAAAGGAGATCTGTGACCTTTACTCTCATTTTGTCGTCATGAACATCTTCTGCCCTCTTTGGATTCCATGATATTTTACAACATGGCATTCTAGTTGAAAATTTGTATTAATAACAAGGTTTCAAAAGCAAAGACGAATACTGTAGACTCAGAGCAGCTATTCATCAAGTTTAATGGCCATCAAGTCTACTTAAAAGATAGCTGATTCACCTACTCTGTGTTGCACACTAAAGTAGTACTATATGGAAAGTAGCAGAAAGAATTATTTTAGCAGGTGCACACATA
>JAUBOD010001020.1:1189672-1211752 GCA_032353885.1 Nothura maculosa
ACCTACTCTGTGTTGCACACTAAAGTAGTACTATATGGAAAGTAGCAGAAAGAATTATTTTAGCAGGTGCACACATACGTTTCAGTTAATTTCTAAGCTAATGAGCTAAATTCTCGCAGTTTTCCTCAGAACATTCTGAAAAAGAATTTCTGTAAGTTTTATGGTATTATAAAATATGGAAAGTCTAAGCAAAAAAAATTATTTTACTTACCAGTTTAACCAAGGATTTGAGCCAACGCCAGGGTGTTTTACATATAAAGACAGAAAACCGGACTGCTGCTGTCCAAACTTGTCTTATTTATTTATTTAGGCAGATCTCACTGTGGTAATTTACAGATAAAACAAAAAAAAATAGTTTGATCAGATGTATGCAGTTCTATGGCTGCACAATGTCTTATGTCCATTTCTAGAAATATAAAAGGTCTATATATATATATGTATATTTAAGAAAATAAATCAAAGCAGAGTGGCGTGAAGTGAGATGAGTAAAGCTCTTTTATGTTTGAAAATATAGCCTTATCTTAAGGTTCACTCTGTGGTTAAAAAGCAAAGCCACCTTTGAAAAGAACACTGTTTTATTCTGCAAAGAAGCAAAAGCAAGTGATGCCTTTTTTTTCAATTGGGGAACACAAGGGTTTTGTTTCCTACAGCTGTCCATTGCCATTCATAAGAAGTATTTTTTTATTTATGTATTTCCATTCTCATAGTGATTATTATATATTTATTCTACAGGAAAGCATGACATTTTCTTAGACTTATGAGCAACACCATTAGAGTACATCCTTAAAAATTTAACTGTATGTCACCAACCTGAACCATTACGTTTCAGCATGGTAGTTTCTGGGAAAAACATAACAAATATAAGATAACACAAATGTCAGTGGTGAAATAGCTGAATCAGATGCAGATTATAGAATATTCTCCCAAACTTTTCATCCGGATTAGGAAGGAATTGCCACAGCTGCATTCAGTGTTGGCAACAAAACATAAAACTAGTTGAAACACGTGGTTTGGGACTTATTACAAATTTGAAATGCAGGCAGGACCAAGTGAAAGATTTTCTACATTTTTACAAAGTGTTGAACTTACGCTTGCTTTAACTGAACTTTGGCCAGTTTATGGCTGTTAAAGTAAAATCATCCAAAATCATCTAGCAAGAGTAGATAAATAAATAAAGCCCTCAAAACCCTTCAACCCTAGAATGGTGGAAGTAATTCAGCAGCTATAAACTAGTTTTCTTTGCAATTTGGGATTTAGTTGAACTTCAAATTTAGCAGGAATCTAGTATTGAGGTTCTTCATGAGTCAATGAGTCAATGTTAAAGGACCTAACCACACTGCAATTTTGATCTGTTCTAAATTTTCATAACAGTCCTCCTTCCAACTTTAAGATGGACTCCAACTAAAGGCAGAATGATCTGCAGACTCAAACTGTGAGAGCTGATCATTAACTCACAACTCTTTTTAATACTTCCATACTGAAAGCTTATACTTCTTTGCCATTTGTTTTATGCCTTCAGACTCTCAATGAGGTGTTTGTTGTCAATTAGGTGCTACTTTAAAGCAATTTAGTTAAATTGGAAAGTGTATCTTATCCATTAATTTTCCTGGACAGTAAAAATTTCTGCAGAATATGATTGTAGCGCTGTTTTCAGGTATTTCTGTGGTAGTTGCTGAGACATCCTCTTCATCTCTCTGAGTTTTTTCATACTTGGCACACAGCTTTTGTGAGATGATTGAGAACGTGCCATTCAAGAGAGGGAAACAGTCTTCTGCAACCGCTTATAACCTCCTCTCGTATTCCTGTAGCGATCTATATAAACTAGCTAACAGGAGTCTAGTGTTAGGATAAACACCATGTGAATTAATGTCAGCAGGTTAATATTAAAATAGTGCCTATGAATACATCTTGCTAGCTGAAGACTGATCAACATGATGCCTCTTTGAGGAATGAGTATCAGTGAAGACCTCATCATGACCTCAGGGCTACACAGAATATTAAGTGGATTTATTCTCACCAAAAGGCAAAGTGGTTCTTTAGGCACTTGCCTATCTGCTCAACAATATTTCAGTCTTTTACTTAGCTCTATCCAGGTTTAAATCCACATTAAAAGAGAAGGGTCTACAGAGTTCTTGGTAATCAGCATATAGCTAATATGGTAAATAGGTTGATGAGGGAAGGGTATTAAGCCCCTTGAGAATTGTGTACTGGAAGAGAGGACTCAGGTCTGTTCAGATTCTACTGGACAAGTATGAACAAGTACATGGAAAGTACTTCCAAAAGCACATGGAACTGTGCAACTCCTATTTCAACACATATATTGTTTTCAGATTGTTTTTATTCTAGTGACTGTTCATGTCCTGTAGTAATCATTATATTTTTACTCATTCTGATTGAGTTAATGCTCTCTATTATGGTTCTAACTGAATTGTTTCCATTATACAAAAATATTCTGCAAATGTTTGCTAGCTTTTTGTAGTAAATAGTTCTGGCAATTTGAGTCTTTTTGCACAATCTCATACTGTTTTGAGAAATATCTCTTTTTTGCAGACAAGAATTTATTCACAAAAACTGAAATGTCCCAGAAACAATATTGTACTTATTTTAAGAGTTTTTGAATGATTACAAAATAAAGCATTTTTTTCCAGTTGTGTCCAACACAGGATAATGAATAGCTAATATTTACAGCGTATTGTTTTGAGTCACTCTACTGACTTAAAAAGAACTATTATGTTGACTACTCAATTCCATCATCTCTTTTGCTTCTACTGAATATTTCACAAATATAGAAATAAGATGTGTTTTTAATGAATTATCCATAACAAATCATTCCCTCAATTCCAGTCACCTTTTACATTGTGTAGGAAAAATCACTTGTACTTTGTCTAGCATCCTTAAAATTCTTACAGCCTGAAACAGGAAGGTTTTTTTTTTGCTGTAGAAAAGCAAAAGAAGAATTTCCATACCAAATACAAATTTCTTAACGTCCAAAGCAAGGTCCAAAACACTATTACAATGGAAGTTTGTAGTCAATTGAAGGTTTAACTTTTTTTCTGCTTAATTTGGTGTTTTATACCAAAAAATATTGGAACCCTTCTATTGAGCTCTCCCAAATTACAAATTTAGCTCATCCAAAAGAATAGAGAGAGGCCTTCTGCACCAGTCATGTTGTTAATGGCAACGTCCTTTCTCCACTGCCGAAATAACAGAGAGGGTTAAGGCTTTAATTCAACAGTGTTCCACTTTCTGAGTTAAGCATATTTTGTTACATGCATGGATCAGATCTTTTTTTCAAAACAGTGGGAGATTTTCCACATATTTCAATTTAGAACACAACCTGATCCTCAAAGTCCTCTGGATAAAACTGACCTGAAGCTCCAGGCAAAACTGAAACCTGACTTTGTAGCTTGCAAAAATGTGATTAAATAATCTGCAAACTGTAATGGAAAATTGTTGAGAGAAAAAAAATACCGGCCTTGCGATTAAGCAAAACTTGGGAGAATCTGTTCTATAAGGTCTATAGTTTGGAGGGCTTGAGTTGGTTCAGATAAGCTTCCAGACTTTTGGATGCTTATTTAATTGAGCCTTTTGAGGTTTGCCCATCTCCTGGTTTAGCATCCCCTCTGGAGGAAGGTTATCCAGCTGTAAGCTTTACAAAAGCACACCTGGCAAAATAACATCTGCCTGGCGGTGGCTTAGGGAGCCTTGGTAAAGGTTGACATATGTGCACACACATTTGAACCTTAGAGCCATGTAGCATTATGCATATTAGTGTACACTGGGGACTCCTGACTCCCGACAGAAAATATAATGGCTTTTACACTTTAAATTGCAGTGAAACTTTATCCACAGATGGTGCAAGTGCAACGTACGCTTTTATACAGATGGTGGATAAAAGAGGTCATTTCATAATTACCTTTTGCTGATTTCCAGTGTTTGTTTCAGTGCACTCTTTGCAATTTCAGATCAATATTTTCAGTGGGAGTTAGTTCCAGATGTTTATGTTGTGTTGACTAAGAGCTTGTAAGCTGTGGTATTGGTGCAGGGGGTTCTGCTCACATATCGAGGTTATGAAGCATCTTTCCCTCTCCTTTATTAGGGCTTCCTTTTTATAAGGTGGGGTTTAGCTTGGGGTGATTCAGTCAGTTAACAGAGATAGACACTGAGAAAGTTGGCAGTTGCTCTAAGATTAGTCAGCTAGAGAGTTAACCGAACCATCCTTATGTGCCAAAGGGTCTTGCTTTGAAGAAATGGAAAGTAAATCTTTTTTAGGTTATTGAAAGCTAACAAAGAAGCTTTAATTATGCTGAAAAAAAAAGGATGGACAGATACATAGCCTTTTTTTTTTTTTTAAATAGTGTCTTTAACCTCTTTTACTCAGGACAAAAAATTCTTACGTAGCCAAAGCTCATGCTACATCCAATGTAAAACTGCCAGCCGTGTCCTCCAAAGCTCCGTGCTGCCTCACTGCATCTCCCTGCTGTGCTCCAGGCTTCCCGAGCAGCAGAGCAGGGAGTGGGCAACGTGATGAGGTGTGACCTGGGTGGCCTAGGCCACACTGCTGTGCAGCCCCCCGGCGAGCAGGACTCGAGGAGGTGGCCCTTAGCACAGGCACTAGCGCTGCGCTCGCTCCGCTCTGCTCTTCCTTTAACTCTTATGTCCTCCTAGATTTCAACAACTCAGAAATCATATTTATTTACTTGGAAAATTGATACAAGTATTGAGTAGGCACAGGCCACAATTTGCAGCTGGATCTGGTATCGAACAACCTCTTGGAGTCTGATCTCAAAAGACCAACACGGAGGCTTTTAATGAGAATTAAGGCAGCAACACCCGCTCTGGCTGGCATGTTTGTCCATAACCTGAGCTTCCACCAGGCTGTGATGTCCACACACTGCAGCACCGTGTCTGTTAGTTCGTTTAACCCCTTCTCTGATGACAAACACTCTGTTTCCATCCCTGTTCTTACTCATGTTTTGTTGGGCTGGAGTGAGAAGTTTTTTTCATAATAGTGTAAAAATAATGTAGACCATTTAAATTTCTAAATTTATATAGCCTGAGAAATAACGGAGTAGTTTCGGGTGAATACCCACAACTCAAAGACTGAGAGTAAATTTGGCTGTCAGAGGGCAGAACCTAGGCAAAAATGAAGCCTTCCTGTTTCAGCAGAACGATAAAAGCGTCTCAGATCCTCGTTCCCATCTTGCTGAGTCAGAGCACAAGTACCAGCTCGCTCAGTGAAGCTTCCTCTGGCGTGGAATGTATAAGTCAATGCTTATAGTCCACATGTCCGCTCTGCAGCAACAAGGTCTGTTCTGGGAGATGTGCTTCCAAGCAAGGATGTGCCCAAACTGGAGAGGTAGGATTCAGAAGTGGAGTTGCGCTGTGGGAAGATGGGAAAAGCAGAGGACAAGGGATGCAAACAGGTACAGAGCAGTGAGGCAGGCTGGTAGAGAAGGGCTTTTCTTTCCTTTAGGTTCAGGCTCTGGCTCCACATCTTGCTTGGCATTCAAGGATTACCTGAGGTCAGTGCTGCCTGAAAAGCTTTCTCTAACAGACCATATTAGCAAAGTGCCTTAGTGTGGGTGTAGTTTACATGGCAAAACTCCTGCTAATCTCATTTTGATCCATGTTGACCTCCTTGCTGAGCCATATATTTCATATCAATGCAAGCTGTAGTCATCTCATTTCTGTAGGCAGCTAAAGTGATCAGAGATTAAACTTGATTACAGCAGTGTTATAAATAAACTGGAAGTTGAGTGACACTAGGAAATTTAAAGCAGAAAGCTGAAAAATAAAAAGACATATTGCCATATTTCTACATTAACACCATATTTTTCTAATTAAAATTTATTTCCCCCCTCCTTTTTTTTTATTATGCTTGAAAAAAAGAAAAAAAGCCATCTCCAAAGCTAGCGAGATGAAATATCTGGGGGAAAACATTGTTAGAAAAATTGGCCCTTTCTTTCACTGACAGTGAATATTTTAGAGATTGTCAATCCAACTCTCTAAGGCCTAATAATTGTCGAATAATCGGATTAGTTTAGATAATGGAAAAGATACCGGTGAAAGTCAGAGGAAAATGAGGTTGATGAGAGTAATCATGTAATTCGCATGCTTGGTTCAGCCCAAAGAAGGGAGTGTAGGAAATGTGGCCTTTCGCTGGAAACTCTGGAGCTTCTCTGCTTTGGCAGGGCAAGATCAGGCAGCGTGAGCAGCCCAAGAAACATCCAGGAGCTGGACGGGATAGTTACCGACCATGTTCCAAAGTGTTTTTCTTGGCAATGGGCAGTGCTCAAGCAGGAAATAGCTCCTCACTTAGGGGCAGGTGAGCTGATGTTAGGAAGGACATCAACACAAATATAGGTGGAAAGGGCTATCGGTTAATCTTTCACGCCTGTAAGGGTAACAGCACCATCAGCTGAACAAGGCTTAAGGATGTTTCTCCTAACACTGATAGCACTGATACCGCTGAGGCTTCAAATGTTTGCTCTTAGCAATTACTGGAGACTGGCAGCTAATAGCACACCCACTGCAATACTGCTGCTTTTGATGGCCCCAGTGCTGCTTATTTGAAAGGGCTCAAAAGAATTTAAAAAGAACTGAGAAACCTTCTTTTTTTCCTTCAAACTTGGAGGAAAACAGATGACTCTGCTATGATTACTCTAACCATGACAGGAGGGAATGAGAAACGTGAATTGATTGGGCAGGACTATTGCAATTAAGCGTGCAGGAATGTTTTCTACTGATGTTCAATATTGAAGTTTAAATGCATAGTTGAGCATAACAAAAATTTAGAAGGGGGAATTCTATTAAATCTAGCCTACAGAATGTTTTAATTAAAGCCATTTCAAATAATATTTACAAAGTTCATATTTTAAAAATATTTCTTTTGTGCAAACTGCAAGATGTTTTCAGAGATTTCTTTATGGTACTGAGTGGTTTAATCCTGCATTTTACTTTCTGAAATACTGTGAAGCAGTGGAGCTTCAGACTTTGTTCCAGCAAAAAATTCAGGTGAAGTGCAGAAGGAAAGGACAGAAATAGCTGTGCCTAAGATTGCCTCATCACCCCAGCACCGTTTCAGAGCCATACCACATTTCTGGATGCTGTTGCAGCATTTATGGAGCTGTATTCCAGCTGTCCTCAGACTCTGCCATGTGCTGGAAGCAGCTCCAGCTACAAACATGCACGCAATAGAAATCCAGTCTTCCTCCAAGAGATCCGTCCCAGACAAAGCAGAAATTGCACCAGATATATCTGTTATTTTCTCCATCCTCATGTAAGGCCCTTTGAGATTAAAAATGAGTTATCTAGCTCAAAGCTGGGCATGGTGCTGTTGCAAGCTAGCCCTGCCTGACATCGCTCAGAGGTGCGCGCTAAGGCCGTCCTGCTGCAAAATGGAAGAATATCAAAATGTACCATAAAGTCAGTTTTATTCAGTAGCTAAACAGGAGGATTAAATGAACATGTTTCCTGGTCTGATGAAAATTTAGGTGACTTGCTCAATGACAAGCAACAGTCCTGTCACTTTGAGATGTCACCAGCCACCGCTTGCTGCTGCGTTACTTCAGTCCCATCCGCCCTTCCCTTGATCTTTCTTGTGTTTTAAAGAACTTCCTACCGTGGTGCCTAAATGCTTGTGAAAGCATTCTGAAAATGTACAAGACTAATGGCTATTATAGAGCTAATATACCCCAGATTTCCTTGGCAAAGAGAGAGTGAAGAGTGTGAACCTTCACACTCTCGTCAGGGCTTTGCATATCTGCCTATATCTGATTTTTGATGTCTGTAACTTCAAATCTACTACACAGAACTCTACTAGATGCTTATTTTTAGCATAGTAATCTTACTGTGCTTTTTAGTAATCTTATCTCTTAAATCATTTTTACAACATTCCACACCAAGTCTGCTCTTAAGAAACCTATGAGAAAGTACATGATATTGTATGTGTGTTGCATCCATACATTTTTTCAAAAAAAATCAAATATTAAAACAAAAATGTTATATCAGAAATTATTTTAGTTCAGTCTCATCCAACTTGTTTCCTGCAGAAATCAGGACTGCAAGAACACTGGATTTAACTAATGGGTGCAAATTAGTCACAAAGAAATGTGTATTACTAGCAATATTGGTATAACGTGACTATACATTAGTTTTGAATGTTTGTCCCTGAACAAAAGGGGGCTGTTTAGGCTGCACTTCAAATTTCTGGACTCTTCTTTCAAGAAAATTTCTAAAGTTGCTTGTAACACTCTTCCTCTGTTCTAAGCTGCATTTCTTCCTGTTCATATAACTTACTTGTTCTAATCTGCAAAAATGTGACTATACTTAATCTAGCTCTCAAATCTGAATTTTCTATTTCTAGATCTGAAATCTATTTCTATCTGAAAAATATGATAAAAGACTCTCTGCTTACATGCTAAGTATGTAATTATTCTGAAAACTGTGATATCAATAATTGTGTTGCGATGTTAAGATCATTCTTGCCCATAGGTACAAAAGTTGTTAGAAAACTGTAATTATTATCTTTATCAAGATGCAAAATTTTGTTCAGCTCATTCTGTACAAGAATATTTTTTAAAATCAATCAAGTCATTCCTAAACTGTGTGTGCAATAAGGACCATAAGGATGTGACTATGAGGAGAGTTGCAAGAGTTTAAAACAAATTATTATCAATACCAGTATTATTGTGTAAGGATAAAAACTGTATAGCCCGTAAAATCACAAATCGGAAGGGAACAATCTTTTTCTCCATTACTGTGATACTTAAAAGCATTTCTAAATGCTGCATTCCAGGAAGTATCATTCCCATCACCACTAGAGGAAAGAGTGGAACCAAAAGGTGACGTAGCCGAAGCTGATAAGGAGAATTCTTATCCTGTGCAATTAACGGTGATATTCATTTCTGCAAGATGACATCAAAACCAGTGTTTATAGATTTTTTTCCCTTAAAAGGTTTTCTGATATGTAGAACATCTTGAGTCAAATACCAAGAGTTTGGAGTGAGTCGCAAATGCCTGGCTGTAGATCATCAGCCTACGTCTACTTAATAAAGAAACATAAGGAAGCTTTTCTTATGAATGCTTTGTACTGAATAAACTGTTTTTTCCTGCAGCAAATTTATTTCCTCTTCTTTTTTTTTCCCAGAATATCAGTGCTGATATTTATCAGGAAAGTGTTGCAAAACTAGCCAGTCTAGTGGAGATACCTAGCATGGCAAGATTCTGAGTAATCTAGGCAATAGCTTTGTGTAGAAAAAGGGCAGACTGTATAAGCAAAGTCTAGAATCAGGAATGATACTACTGGAAAGATTTTGAAAATTACTGTGATGGTTAGAGATTTAATTTTGCTACTTTGGCCAGAAGGAATCCTTTTGCCCTGGCAAATGGCAATGGGGCAATTAACAGGCAAGCAGACAGAGATGTGAGTGATAAGTTAGTCATAATATACAGCCAGGACTCTTTTTTGTTTCCTTGGAGGAAAATGTCTGTGCTTTAATTTAAGCCTTATTTGCTGTGTCAGTGTTTTTATTCATTTCCATGACAATAACAAAGAAAATAGTATTCAAAATACTCCTTTTAAAACCTTTGCATCTTTTTTTTTCTTTTCCTTGGCTTGAAAGGCAACGTCAGAGAGTGGTGGTTAGTTTTTTTTAGGGATAATCCAGGATTAGGGAAAGTGTGGGAATACTGACCTATTGTTCCTTCGTTTCAAAGAAGATGGATTTTTCCGTAGCATTCCTGATTTATTTTCCTGACTCAACTGCTTGCGTGCAAGCGCTGAAGGCGAGCGCGCAGCGTGGGTGGGAGCAAGCGCGTTTGGGGGTGCCTCGGAAGCACGTCTTGAGACAAGGACGAGCCCCAGGGCGGCCCGAGGGAGCCCGGGGGAGGCTGCGTGTCCGGGGATGCATCGTGCAGAGGCGGGAGCCGCGTCGCGCTCCATGGCAGCGAGGGATCCCAACAGCCCTGGCCAGTGAGCGCCTCTCTTTCTTACACCAAAGCTCCTGTGGCTGGAAAGCGGCGCTTGCAGAGCTCGCTGGAAGGAGATGTCCCCCCACCCGCGCTCTGCTCCTCGTGGTTCCTGCTCTTCTTCCTGCCGGGATTTGGCAGCACGCTGCCCGGACTGCGCGCTGCCCTGCAGGCTGCACGCGGGGGGACACGAGAATTTCTTGCCTTGTCTCCCGGGTTGGCCCTTATAAAAGAGAGCTCCTGTGAAGTCATAAAACCCGTGGCTGTGGGGCTTTAAAATGATTTCCTAAATTACACTTGGGTCGGTTCATAACGGATCTGCTCAAAGCTGGGGAGCTTCTACCCTGCCTTTACCTGCTGCTAATACCGGGTGCACTCTCCTTTGAAAGAGACTGTCAAAGAATGTAGGAACTAGTGTTGCTTTTAGGGACAAACAGCCCTCGATGCATATTTTTTTGCCGCCTAAATCCAGCCTTTGGTTAACAGAAAAGAGTAGAATCTATTTAATTTTGGAAGCATTCCATATTTACTTGCAATAACTGCCCTGAGAGACTCATTAATACTTTAAAGCTTCCTAGTAAATGGAAACCTCACAGTGTTTTCTTTTAAACAAAATAAACTAAAAGGTGAAAATATTTTTCTGTTTGTTTTTTAATTATGAATGCCTGTCTGGAAAAAATAAAAATGCTCCTAATTTGTTGGATTATTTCGGTTTTGTGTCCTTTCACAGACATATAAATGAATAATGGAAAAGGTGTAATAAAAGCAAACAATAATCATTCGTATTGACCCGAGGCATTTAATGAAAAAGGGCAGAGTATAAAGAACCAGATTTCCTATAGCACTACTTTCTTAAGTATAGTAAAGTAATTAGCTTTAAGAGGAGATAATTTCAGCTCACAAGGGGTTGCTCTTTTAAGTCTTTCTGGGAAATTTGGATTTGCTGTTGATAGTAGTTTTAACATGTCACACTGGAGCCAGGGTGAATTAAAGTGAAGAGCTACACAGTCTAAACAAACAGTCCTTCCCATTATCAGAAGTCTGACAACATAACAGCACAAACTATAGTCACATGGCCACAAGTAATGGAGGATCAATTAAAAATATAATAACAAAACACCATGGCAATCCATAAATAATATCGGGTAGCTTTTGTTGAGTTAACATTTAACCTGGTTTATTTTCCAGTTCAACACATTACTTTCCTGCAAAATAAACCGTGAGAAAATAAACCTGAAATATAAACATGAAATATTCCTGTTCTGCGATCTCTTTCTTCTGATTAAATAGGTTTTATTGGGGTTATCCAGAAGCCATTAATCACTAGCAAAATTCCCACTTATGTGAATTTCAATATAGAATTATAATTGAAAACCCTTTTTGAATCACTAGTGTGATAATGACTCTTTCCAAGCTATAGCCATCTCTGTGTATGCTTATATTGTAGTCCTCAGTATTAGCAAGAGTAGAATTACATGATGTAAGTTTTAAAAAAAATTTTGATTTCTGCTCAGGTAACTTGGCTCTCAAGTTCTGTTTTATATTGGAGTGTTTCGCTTTCATAAACAAAATGGGATTAAATATAAATTCTTGTTTTGTGAAATTTAATTTCTTACCTTTTGAGGTATTATTTTCTAAGGAAGCATTTTTAAAAGTATATTAAATACAATATTATATAACAAAGCCTAAGTTTCCCCAGCCCTGGGGAAAAGTCATATCTATTAGTCAATTTATAGAGATATCCTGAGAGCAATTACTAATTTCAACTACTTTTCTTATTTTTTATTTCTCTCAGCAAGAAAAGATTTTGGCTGGGAAAAAAAGAGATACTCCAGGAAAATGATATTAGTAATAGGATTTTTATCAGCTCCTCTCTAGCAGTTCTTCTACAAAATAGCTGACCAAATCCTAAATAATTCCAATAAAACCAGAAGAACGTCTGTTGTTATTCCCTTTTGAGGGGCAATTTGTGTATATACGGTGTATTTGCTCATGGTGTGGGATTTTTCCGTAACTCCTGTTGCTCACGGAGACTTTGCTCATGGATCTGCAGCTCGCCTCGCGGTGTGGCTCCGCATGGAGACCTGTGCTCCCCTGTCACCTGCGCCCCGCAGAGGCAGGCGCCCGCGGGGACGGCGGCCCCTCCACTCCCTCATGGTGCTGTGGGTCTCACGGTGCTGTTGGTCTCATAGTGCAGGGGCTGTGCGGGATGGGCAGTGCCGGAGGCTGCCCTGGGCACTCTGCAGAGCCCAGGTTGGCTCTCGCCCTTCGCTCCCTGCCCTCCATCCTTCACGGAGCCATGTAGAGATGACTCCATGGGCTCCTCCTGGGCTGCCCTCTGCCTTCACCTGGGCATCAGTCACAGCAGGAGTGGGAAACGCTCCCTCGCTTATCTTTCTAAGCACATGTTATTACAGAGTCTTCGTTCCTGAACATTTTTCTCTTTTCTCCTGCTTCACATCAGTGTAAGGTGGATGACAAACTTGAGTCTGTCACCCACCTTGTTCTTCGTACCTGCAGAGCAGAGGCTCTTGAGAGAGGCAGTGCCTGGAGGGCTGGTAAGCAGGGGGAAAAGGATTTCCCTACCTGGATAGTGCTTAAAGGTACTGAACAGCACATAGAGTAATCATGTGCTTCTCAACACAAAGTTATCCACTCTAATGAGATAAACATTATTATTGTTATTATTATTTGCAGATAAAAATGGTAGTTAGATCTCTTTGCATTTCACCCAGTCTTAGTCCTCGAATATATTATTTTGCCTGCACTTTAAGTTAGCCTGGTCCACTACAACTCTAGAAATTGCCTTAGAATTTAGACTGAAAGCTACAGAAACCTCACTGGTATCTGTGCAGAGACCTAAGTATATATGAATTGCTAACTTCTGGATGTAAGTACATACTTCTGGATGTTCTCAAAGTTGGCTGGCCTGGTACAGAGCCTTGAGTCTTGAGGTTTTCACATGTGCCAGAACCATACAGACAGAATTTAGCATCTGCCGCCAATCTATTTTTCATCATTTTCATTTAGAAATCATAACAATACATTTCAGTGGGTTCCTGACTTTTATTCCTTCTTTGTTTTTTTTTTTTTTTACATTGCCTTAGTCAAGCACCTGTACTTGCAATAATTTATTATCTATGACTTCTAATTAAAAAAAATTGAAAAGGCTAAAGAAGGGATGAATGCTGCCTTATAACGCTAAATAAGCAGCAGTATCGTGTTGTTTTCTCCCCTCTATGAAAAAATATTTTAAGGAACATTAAGCTAGCAGTAACTGCATATTATTATGGTTCCATATTAATCATGTCAACCATTTTTAAAAGATGCAATTAAAATATTAAATGCCTAAGTGAATTAGGCTCCTACATCCCGTTTTAGAATGACCTGAGTATTAGGAGCAAACATTTTCCCCGGACTCCTAAAATCAAGTCCAGATGCCTTTCTAAATACTGCGCTGTAATTCAACCATATTTTTATTGGATGCCGTACAGGAATTACAGGGTGAAATTCCATGGTCTCTGTTATGTAAGAAGTCAGGCTACATGATGATACGCTCCTTTATGTCACTAAAATCACTGAATAACTGAAGATCTCTTCCCATCTTATTCACTCAAATCTCACTTGCTTGGTTTTTGCGGTGTCATGATCCCACTGGCTCCCCAGCCATTGGCGTGGATTCTAGGAAAAACTTCATAGGCAGGATTTGGCTTTTTAATGCAATAAGCAAAAAAACAAGCAGGAAGGGAAAGCCCTTCCTGCGCATTGCAGCGTGCTTTATATACTGCTGTTTCACTTAGGGAGCAAGCTAAGGAGAGGCAGATCTCCCTCTCACATGCCCTTTAATGCTATTTTCATCAGGCCATAAATTTAGCAGCTTAGGCCGAGTTCATATCTTAAGGATCAGCTTTATCAGCAGAATTGAATATAGATAAAAAGAAGTAGAACCCATTTTCTCAAAGAAGACTTCCCACAAGTTCACAAATGATGATGCCTCACGAACAATCAAGGCCTTTCTCTAATTCCGAAATTTCCTCTTGCTCTTTGAAAATCTCCTCTAGCATTCTAAACATATATTATTCAAAAGAGTCCAGAAAGTGCTAAATTTCCCCAGAAACTTTCATGCAGTTAAAATCTCTACGTTTTCAAACCACATTCAACTGTAAATAGCTCTTCAGATTTTAAACAGCTTTTTATTATTATTATTTTTGTTAAGCAGGATCATTTGGAGGCAAGAAAATTGGAGACTGCCCATGCCCAACATACTACAAGAATTCCAAAACAAAAATAACAGTCTCACTAGGAAATGGAACAAAACCCTGGCTAGGCTTTGACCCTGCAATTGTTTTCCCGCGGCTCTGGGCAGGCATGAGAAAACTCTAGTACCCTCTACTGGCCAAGTAATAAATCTGTATTCCCACCGCACCGCCGACATTCCCACGGATGCTTCCATGCAAACAAGCGAGCTGCGTTGAGTTGTATCCAGTTAAAAGAAACAAAATAAAACAAAATAATAGCCAGCCCATAAGGGACTGCAAAGGGAATAGAGAAAAGATTTCAGGCCAGTAGGGGACTCAAACGAGGAACCTCCTCACTAATGTGTTGGACAGTATTTTTTTTTTCAAAATTTATTTCAACATTAAGTCTCTCTGTGAGAAAGTTAGCTGTCAGACTATATTATTTCAGTGCTGTCAATGACTGCAAGTCCATTTTGGACCATCCTCTTATCATTTAGATTGTGACTCACGACTGCTAAACCACTAAATAGGAGGAGTATGAAATGTCTAGTAAATTGCTGTAACATATAAAAAAGTATGTGTATTTTTCTTTGAAATGAAATGTTACCTTCTGTTACGCCAGTATATTAGATCACTTTTAAGCAGAAATCAGGGAATTTAAAACTCTGTTTTATGCGTCTAACGTAAGTGTATTTGGTGCCTTGGAGTTCATAAGGTTAAAGAGGTAAATGGTTTCGTGTATACCATAGGCTCCTGCTAAAAAGAGGACAATAATGATGAGCCAGCCACTTTTGCAGAGGTGGAAAGTAACTAGTTAGAATAGTTAATCTTTTGAGACACATCCCTGGCATTAAGTGGATTCTTCTAATTCAGCTGAAGGCTCAACAGCTGGATCCTGTCAGGCCTGGCTGGGGCGGGCTTGTTAGTGTAGGATGACCTCTGGAGCACTAACACAGATAATACTGGCACCTCTCTCTGCTCTAATCAACTACCAGTCTGAGCAATTCTACAGGAGATGGGGGCATTAAGGCCATATTATTCTAAACAAAATTCAGTGATGGTAGCAGAGTATTGTGACAGGAAAAGACAGATTCTACCTTTCCCACCAAAGGTTTTAATGCTAAGTTTAGCGAATGGTCTGTAAAAACAACACAGCTCCGTATTTTCCCTCTCTTTCTTGAAGCTGTGTTTTGCAAAACTAGACTATGTGTCAAGTATATCTAAGCTGAAACTCTCACAGTTTTACTGCCATATATAAAACTGTTCATTGCAACCACACGTAGTTAATGTGCTCTCTCCATCTCTTTCCACTTAGATTAGAGCTGGCAGGAAAACAAAGATTTCTGGGCATTTAGCTGGAATGTGAAAGACTCAGGTTCAAGTTACTGCTCTGTTGTGTTCTGGAGCAGGGCATTGAACTAGCTAGGATCTCCTATAGCTTAACTGAATATTCTCATAGCTGAACCAGGTGCAATTTTGGTAGTGGAACTCTTTATTTTAACAGTTTTCAATAAAGCTTTATCAAAAGCTGACCACTGCTCCTGATGTACATGAACATCCAAGAAAAATATTTTGCATTGTAAAGTTTTTTGTCATGGCTAATACAGCTATGTATACATGCATGTATAAAGCAGTAAAAAAATATTCACCAGTTCTGAAACAGCAAAGTACAGGCAGGTAACTTAATAAAAAGGTAGGTAGATGCCACACAAGCATCACTGAACCAAGCTGTGCAAGATATTTCACAGACATTTGGTTTATCACTGCTTTGCATTGCACTGCAGAGGACAAGGGTGCCATTAATGGGAATGCACTGGTGCCCAACATGCGAAGCACGAGATGCTGATTTTATAGTTAGCAGCCAATCTGTTGATCCTTACAATCTTTTTACTAGAAAGTACCCAATTTGCACACTGCCAACTGATGTGGGCTTGCAGATATACATTGTCCATAGCTTGTTCTGTGCCTAGACAGTGCAGAGACTTGGGCTCTGACTGTGCTGGAGAGTGAAATTCAGATCCTACTGCGGGGATCACAACAGGAATAAATGTCACTCCTGAGCTATGAGTGTTTACACTCACTTCTTAGTCAGTGGAGATAAATAGGGTGCCATTTATCTCATCCCCCAAAATAAATATTTATAAGGCAAATGTCTGAAGCTAGATGAGAAATCCCACCTTGGCTTTGGCAGGCAAATAAGCGAGGTGCAGTGCTCATTTGGGCCAAAACTTGGGGCATCCACGCTCTTTGGTGGCAGAGGTGGGGATGAATCCCCAATTGTGCCCAGGTGCAGCAAGCAGCCCGCCCCAAGCTCTGTCATTTTAACTGGACAAGGACAGCTTTATTGGCTGCACATCCGCGATTCCCGCCTTGGAGGGGAAAACGCTGCTCCATGCATGGGACAAGGAGCCGGGTGCCTGTGCGGTAAGAGGCCGCTCTTGCAGCCACAGAGCTCAGAAACCCACTGCGCTCCTGTGAATTAGTGGCAATGTTGTGCATCTCTGCAGGTTTTAAAAGGCTTTGGGAATTGGAAGCCTGATCCTCAAGAAATGGATCAACATTGCTGGGTTCCTTTAGTTATGTAATATAATCCTTTACCCGTTGAACTGGTGATGGAGGAGGAAGGTAGACTGTATTTCAACCATTGCAGCACGGTTGACTTTTAAAGCTGTGGATTTCATGGATTTTGCTTGAGAGAAAAGGAATTTTGAGCTTCATGAGCTTGTCTGGCTTTCCAGGGAAACATTTATTTCAAGGGGAAGATGATGGAGAGAGATTGTGAAATTCTGAAACAACAGAATTTGACTTGTAAATGGATACAGATATTAACAGGCATGGTGAGGTTTTGGGTTCAATTTCAAAGGAAATAGAAAGAAAATCTCATTGTCACTAACTTGTTTCAGTGGATACTTAGCCAGCCTTTAGTCTCTTATCTGCTTGATACAGAGCAGAGTTGTAATCTTGGTCTCCTGTAGCCCATTTGAGTTCCCAACTGCAAAGGAATTCTTGTTCTTGTATGTTCTTTCCAAAAATGTTGGAAGTGCAAATGCAAATGCGATAAGCTTCAAAGCCTCAACCACCTTTTTGCAGCCTTCCTACTCGAGGTTTCTTAGGAAGATCAGGTTTCAAGTGCAGAACCCCTAGGGAATGTGGTTGAAAGATTACGGATGTGTTGCTGCTCTATTCCTTGGTTATACCAATCCCCATTGCCTCCTGGCCAAGACTGCCTCCACTCTTCCCATTTCCTTCTCCCATGAATTCCCACCAAGGGCTGTTCTGCCAAGTCCTTCCAGGGGATTCTCCTGTTTCCCGATTGATGGCTGTCAGCAGGGGGAGCATGGACAGCAGCGGAGAGTCTCCCACAAGGGCTGTTGGGTCTTCCTGGGAATGTCAGGCTGAGTCAGAGTGGCCTAGGTGAGACGGAGTTCTAAATAGCAGAGAGAGTTTCATCCTGGAAAGCTCTTGGGGTTTTGTATGAAAGATAGGGAGCTCTCAATGTCTAATAGGGAAAGAAGGACACCTGGTAGAGTTGCAGGGTAGAGAACAGCAAATGGAGGATTGTGCTGGAGGCCTTTCCCCAGTTATTAGTTAATAATTTAATTTAGATATTATCTCTTTGTAGTGTTCTTTGTTCAATAACTAGCTTGAGAGTTAGTTATTCTCTTACTGGTGAATTTAAAGACTAATCAGTTATGTTGAGACTGACCAAATCATAAACCAGTGTTGGTTTCAGGATATTGGCACTAGAGCAGAACAACTTGGATAGTCTGCAGAGCCTGGACATGCCATGTCCATGCTGGCTGTGCTTTCCTTTAGTGAGATATTGTTTCCTGGGAAATGTTAAATGTTAATTACCTCTCCATGTCTGCTGTGAAAAGAACAGTTCAGCTGGGCTGTTCTGACTAGTGCAAATATCAATATGTATTCCTTAAAGGAAAAACTGTGACCTAGATTCTATGTTAAGGCTACAGATGCTGGTATAAATAATGCTAGATATAATATATAATGCATATCAAATTGTCTTATGATATTTTAAGATGTAAAATGAGGGATGCTAGCCCTTACAGATGGAAAGGAAAAAAAAAAGTAAATCAAATGAATCTGTAGAATCATTGCAAAGAGATATTATGTTCAAAGGACATAAGTTTCTACCGCCCACATACAACATTAAGGCTGATAAAAGCCTAAGTCAATGAGTAAATAAACTCTGATTGATTATTCAAGAAGGGACTAAGCACTAGATTAAGCACAAACTTGAAGAATCTCCAACTGAAATGGAAAGTGAGTGAAATCAGAAGGGAAGGGGTGTAAACCTGTGCGAGCAGGTGCCCATGGACTTGCTGCTCCATTGGCTGAGTGTGCAGGTTTTGCCATTCAGGCTCCACAGGGAGCTTCATGGGGTAGGCCTGCTCTGAACGAGCTTTATCACAGCACTTACTCCGAGTTCGGACATGGATTCTTTTCATAAGAGTAAAACCTCCTGTGGTGATGATGAAGGTACAACCTTCTCTTACTGCCTAGTGGCCAGAGGACTCTTCCAAAACACACTCTCAGGTTTAATTGTTCCTCCAGCCTTTCCGTTTACCTCCCCAGAAGAGCGGCTCTCCCAGCTGGAGAAATAGGATGGTGCTTTTCCCAGGAGAGCACTGAATGAATGCTCAGGACAAAGACCAGGCACAGGGTAATGTAAGGACTGTGTCCCAGCTGGATGAGGAGGAGGGCTGGAATGCTCTCCCTGCTCCTAAACCATTAATGTACTCCATTCAGTGACTTTTTAATGTGAAAAGTGTCAGCATTATGCCTGTTTAGAGGCATGGATATCTATTTTCTAAAGGTGTTTGCTGAATCCTCTTTAGCCCCTCTTTCAGCAAGACCCTGAGGCACATACTTAGCATTAAACAGAGTGGCAAAATCAATACCAGTCACAACATTAATCTAAGTAAGACTAGGAATGTGTTGTCTTACTTTTATGTAATTAAAAGTCTGTATATTTGTGCTCTCCTGCATTTGTGACATAAGTCTTGATGTTTAAGGTGTCATTAGTATTGAATCCCAATATTTCTTAAAAAGTCTCCTAGTTGTCTATCTGATTTCACAGCAGGAGAGGCACTTGAATCCTATTTCAATTTTATTTGCATTCCATTTTCCATCTTTTTATTTTTCCATCAAAGAAGACATGAATTAGCTCAGAAATTGTTTTTTCCAACGTGCATGATTCCAGAAATGTCTCAAGGCTGTCAGAACACTGGGCAGAATTGAATTTGGCCCCTCCAGAGGGGTGGTTGTAGCCCTGCAACTCCTGGGTTACAAAGGATGCAGGGGAGGTTGAACTGCCCCTCTTGAACTGCCTCTTACAGCTCAGCATCGGAACATGCTACTATGCCATTATTTTCAATAAACGTATCCATTTCATTTTAGAAAGGTAGAAACATTCTTTCCTACAGAAGGAGAGCAGAGGCAGAGGGGAGAGGAGTGATATAGAATCACGTAGGAAGTCTTTAGCAAGACTCATCCTACATCTGATCCTCTTTCTGCTCTTGTTCCGCTCTTGAATGTCCTTGTTGTTTGCTAGTAAATATTGTAAACTTATTTCTTTTTCTTCTCATATTGATCTTGTACAACGTGTATTTATTTGGTACATTCTTTATGCAAGTAAGTCAACTGGTTGATATAGTATAACTATGTTTAAGAGTTTGAAGACTCATCCAAAGTTTGCTGAAGCCAATCATATCTTTGTTTAATTTCAGTGGAATATATAACAGGGTGCGAACTAAAAGAGATGCTTGTGCTGTGAGAATTAAAGCTGCCATCCTTGAAGGTGCAGGATATAATTTAGTTTTAGAGATTTTTAGAAGGAACTGAGCACACTAAAACTTCATCAAAATTGCACACTTTCTGAAGTGTGTGCTGTTTTTTTGAAACAGAGTTTTTTAACAAAACTTCAATCATACAAATGTTGTCTCTTTTTCCCCCTTCCCCCTAAAAAATCCTTCTATTATAAATTCAATGAGAGAAAAATGTGTCCCATGTTTTGGTTTATGTGGCAGTGTTCTCATTGGGTCAGTGGCCATCATGCATTTGGAAAAGCGTTGTTTTCAGTTTTAACAAAGCTAAAGCAAATTCAAAATTCTGGTGGGCCCATGCAGTCAAGAGTCTACAGGAGAGCTGTGCAGCTAATTGTAGGAGCCCTGTGCCTGGGTAACCAGGGAGAGGGCATTACTGTAAGTGGAAAACTTCACAGGCTAAATACATTTATGGACTGTTTTTATAAAAAGAAACAGGGAAATAATATGCTTTAAAACAACAACAAAAAAGTAATAAAAAAATTGTCAATATGCTATTGCTAAAAGAATTGCTTATTTTCTTAACAGTGAGGATTATTTTCTTAAGCATTTTTTTTCATTCAGGAAAATATGCTACTTCTGACTAAAATTCATTAAATAAAAAAGAATTGGTAAAACTTTATCTTTTTTTAAATGTCAAAATTTCCTTTTGCTTATGTGCATATACTGAAATTTCCAATATGAGAAATCAGACTTGAAACAATATATTTTAATTTGACGGTGAACAGTTTTTCTAGGGATGGGAGAAAAACATGCCCTGCTCTGGTGAGTGAACATGAACACCTGATGGGCGACCCTGGCGGGTGCTCAGTGAAGCCCCCTCAGCCACCAGCAGCAGTTCCCTCCTGAGGAGGGCAGGAGGGCCTGCTGTGCTGTGCTGTGCGTGCAGGGGTGCCAGGAGGCTGCAGAACCAGCTTTGAACTGCACAGCTCTTGAATGCAGGTGAGATGTTTGCTGATGATATGGGGTCAGACCCCTCTGGAGTCAGACACAACCCTGCTATTTTCTAGCCTTCAGTACCATCTGAAACCAGTGCTGTTGTTGCAGTTACCTCCACTGGATCTGCACTCTACTTTCACTGCAATTTTGCACACGAAAATGGCGGAAGTCATTGCAACGAGGAAGAAAATGGCTTTCTGGTAAACTGTAGGCTTCTGTCAAACACCCTGTGGTGTCCTCGGAACAAAAGTCCAAACTTTGGCAGCTTTCTCAACCTTCCTCCTTTTCAAAATCTTTCATCTTTCTCAATTGCCAATCCTCGGCAACCAGCCTATTGTTCCTGAGAAAATACCCATTGAGAAGGGTATTAGGAAGTCCATCTCAGTGATTATTTTATAAGGAATAATGACCACTTTGTTTCATTACTGGCTTTCTGGTTCTAATCAGGCATTTATTTTTCACATTCACCAAAAAAGGATGTACAGCATATGTTAAGGCAAGTGTGTGTGTGCCATATGGCTAGGAAGAACAAATGCTGTATGAAATGGAGAGAGTGAAAGAGGAAGAGTAAGGTAATATAATAAATACTGAATTCCGCTGCGTTATATGATTTTTATCATTATAGGGATGTAAAGATTAAACAGTACTATGGAGTGCACATGGATTTTAAAGCCAAAGAACTGAATTATACGCTGGGCTTTCTTTCCCTCATCCCAATCAGATGGTTCTGTAGGCATGAAAGGACAAAGTCTGAAAGCTTAAATCTGCTTTTTATACTGTTTATACTGGCTAACTGCAGCTTCAGCAGAGGTAGGGCCATTAAGCCCAGATACATGAAATTGGAATCACCACCAAGAAAGATCTGTGATGTGCTGGAATTCTAGCTATAGAAAGCTAGAATATGCTTTCTATATTGCAAAACAGTACCAAAACACATATTCTGGCTTACATTAAAAAATATAGGATCCAAACAGAAAGATTTCTTTTAGAACTTGGCTTGACTTCAGAAATTGAATTTTCCCATTGCTCTAATCATCTACTATTACGGTTTAAAGTCAGGAAGCATCTTGAGCTTAAATCATCAGAAG
>JAUBOD010001020.1:1211852-1229433 GCA_032353885.1 Nothura maculosa
TGAATTTTCCCATTGCTCTAATCATCTACTATTACGGTTTAAAGTCAGGAAGCATCTTGAGCTTAAATCATCAGAAGGAAGGGCTGAAATAAAATCTTGATTTCCTAAAAAAACAACCATCATGCTTTAAAAGGTGTTCTGGAATAAAACTGCCTGTTAGATGATAGTAGGAAATATAGATGGGACATTTCGAGCCATTGGTCAACACAAATTGCTACCTGATACTAGCCCTATCTTGCTCTTTGGAGTTTGGCTGAGCCTGATTCTGTGGTCAAAGTCCATATAATCGAGGCTTATCCTGCTGACTTAATCTGTAGGCTACAGCCAAACCTGTATTACTCAAATCTTCAGCTCTGGCACTGTGAAATAGACACTTGGCTGGGCAACTGTGTGAATTGCGTCTAATACAAAGTTGTAGAAATGATCAAAGTTACTGATCACTTGCTAACTGGCACAGCACTATCCATCTGAACCCTCATACAGCCTCATGCTGATACTGCTGTATTTCAGAGCACTGTTAATTATGAGACAAATAGAAACTACATGCTAGCATGTTTCTCTTTTGATTGCTTATCAAAAATATCACACAAATATCACAAAAATACATTTGTGATATAATACATATACTGACTTTAATCTTGGGTGCAAAGATTATTTATAACTCCTGGTTTTACAGCTGCTGCTTATTTGAAACCAATATCCAGTATATATGTTCATTAGGATCCTAGGCAATGTCTCTCTCTTGAGGACCATATTATCATAAGTGGTAGAGTCAATCGTTTTTTGTAAAAATATATTTTGCAATTTCAAGAAAGCTACTGAATATTTTCTAAGCAAATCTTCCTTTGGGAACCCTTCAGCTCTTCACGTGGAACTGAAGCCTTGCTTGTGGGAAAAAAACAGAGAGAGAGGTGTACGGGCCCGTATTGGTTTTCCTTTCCAGCCTTGGTTTCGCATGTACCTGGTAGATTTATTGCTTGCCTGTGCTTCAGTAGTCTGACTCCCTGTGGCGTTTTGCAAAAGGCTGCAGGCGGGAATACCCCCCTCCTGCTGCAAAAGATTATGACATCATGGATGTTAAAGAGAGAATGAATGATGTGGTTAGCTGTGCATTCAATATATTACTAAAGAGGGGGTTATATGGCAACATGGCCTTCCTGTCAGATAGAATGAATGAGATATATAATTTGTTTTGTCCTTCTCGTAAGAGAACAAGGGGAAGGAGATAATCTGTCTTAATAAGGGCATGCTTAGAGTATCAACCAACTAGAAAGTAATATATTTTTAAACATCCATATGTGATCCCCTTATTAAATTAGGATGTTGAGCCAAATTTAAAGTATCAATATATAAATCAGTCAGTCAGTTAAATTAGCCAGTTTTATACTGATAAATGGGAGTTAATAAAGCAATTACTTCTTTCTAAACCATAAGGCTCTGGTTTCCAAATCAGTTGTATGAGTTATGGATTACTGACATAATTTACAAGTTTTCATTTACATGACTTATATCCTTGATTTCTGAGGAATTAGTTCTTTATTGTATTAAAGGCACAACAAAACAGCATTTGCGTAACATTAGGGTTGGGGCCAAGCAGCAAAACTCACTGACTTCTCAATTTATGGTGACACCGTGTTCCTAACTCTAGCTGCTGTTGTTCATAAGGTACAGAGGGTTAAGGACAGAATTGTAGCCTTAATATCGAAGGTCGTGACTTTTCAATGTGTGTGTCATGACCTATGTTCCATGCTGCAGAGTTTGGCCTTTTTTTTTCCTCCCTTTTACTTACTTTTTGTAAGCACACAGCAGTAGCAGGCAGTTCTGCACCAGTGTTGGCCATTTGCTAGAAGAGAGGTGGCTTTAAAACTTGTCAGTGTATTGCCACATAACCTTCACAATTTCTCTTTTTATGAGGCCCAACTTTGTATGGGTTGACTGGGGAGTTGGAAGTGGTTACAATGTGAGCAAGGTCAGGCTTCTATAGGGTGTGCTGTACATAAATTCTCATTTTAATTTTTCCCACGCTTTTCTCCTTTTAATGTTTACTGCCTGGTATTTATCTTATTGTTTGATTCAGCAGGAATTAAACTGTTGCTTGGGCCACACAAGTCATGGAGAACCGTACAGGCGAACCTGATTTGGGTGGAATTCTAGTAAAGCCCAGCTAGGAGTTTACAAAGCAGTCTTTGCAAAGCACTTTATCGGATTTTGGATTGGATTTTTATCCAATCAATGAAAAGTGGTTTGCAGATAAATTGTGTTACAAGTTTGTAGCAAAGTACCATCAATATTAAAGACCATTATGAAAGGGAGTAATAAGAACATTTCAGAAAGTCCTCAAGAGACATACTGATAGGATTTGTTAGCTCAGTTTGTATAGTTTTTTAAAAACAGCCAAATAACCCTCAATCAATAGAATATTATTCCAGCTAAAAATGTTACAATTTCTTATGGAAAACATATTTGTTTGGGAGGCAACTGGCAGCTGACCTGACTACGTAATGCAGAAACATTCCCAAGCAAGGTGGGGAATGAATAAAAAATAAGTAGAAAAAGAAGAGCCCTGGATAGATATTAGGGAACCAGTATCAAGCAAAATTCTCAAGTGAAAAACAATATTTTAAATGTCAGGCTATGTCCTGCAGACCAGCAGAGTGAGTAGAGGTTCTGGTCCCCTTATTGGTTGTGTTTACCTTGCAGGAAAGCCATAATCTCTATTTAGCGCTTAACATGGGATGAGACATTTGAGGGACTGGCTTCCATCCCACCAGCCATAGCTGTCCATTCGGATATGGACAGCGAGTAGACAGGGAAAGCTCCCAGATTCTGACTTTCCCTGTGGTTCTGTTGTGAAATGTCAAGGTAGTAAACTTTGCTACTCACTAGGAAGGAATTCTTTTCACCAAACACAAGGCACTTTCCTATAACAGAATCTCAAGTTTGCCTGAAATACACTGAAATACTCTGAGGCTTCCACTGGAATTATTATACACCATTCTTAAATATTTTAAAGCTCATGAATCAAGCTTGAAATACTAATGAGCCAAACAATAAGTCATGACAGTGCTGATCAGGTGGTGGTCTCCCTGGTATGTGTTTGGGACCAAGCAGGGTTTGCAGCTGTCAAACTGTATAAAAATGATTGTGAGGAAATATTATAATGGGGTTTCTGTAATTTTACCAAAATTTACCCTGAAGCTCTCTGTAATTGTAAAAAATCTGTTATGTCAAACAGTTTCAACCTTAGTAATTTGGTCTACGCTACTATTATTATTATTATCATTAGACATTCAGCGAGTCTGCCGGTTATGTTGGTGTTACATATTATCTGAACCACATGCCTGCCGAATGGTAAAGTAAATGGATCTAAGTGAAATGTAAACGAACTGAACACTATTGAAGATGATATAATCTCAATAAAAACATTAAAGCCTCTTAATAAATTCAATTTACAAAGACTAATGCTTGATAGACTATCAGGAACTAGGAAAACTAACTAAACTATTCTGTTGTTGACACAGGAGGAGCCAAACTACTTTCATTTACACTTTATTCTCCTTTCTTCTGCCTCAACTAAAATGAAATTTGCTAATTATTTTTTTTAAATTGAGTTTTGGCAGAACTTCCTTTTTCCTTTTGGTCACCAATAATTTTATGGAATCTTAAGTACTATGACTTAGTGCACCATCCAGGATGCTAAAGAGAAGTTATTTGTTTCGGGGATAGCAGAGCAGTGCCAGACCTGGCTGGTCTGGAGCGAAGCTTTCACAGACTTTTGATCTTCAAGCTCTGCTTTCTGGAATGCCGAGATCTATGTTAGAAGCAGAATCTGGTGTACAGAGCCTGCTCCTCCCATCACCACGCTTCTGAAAGGGAACCAGAGAAAGAATAAAGACTGATAAAGGGCGATTAAAGAGATACGATAACCTCTGTGTGGAGAGAAATTAGAGACAATCGGATTCTTCAACTTTGGAAACAACAGCAATTAAAAGACTGCATGGAAGAGGCCTTATAAAATCAAGAATTATGTGGAAATGTGAATATGAAATTGTTGCTTACTATTTCATGGAAGAACTATAGAAATAGTGACAACAGAAGGTAGTTTTTCGTTCTGCATGTAACTAACTGGTGGCCTAAACTGGTAACTAAAACAGTTTTTGGAGGATAGATCTGTCAATGTCTGTGAAACGCAGCAGCCTCTGTGGAGCCTGTCTGGAGCAGATTGATTCTGCTTGCGGAAAACTGAGAGGCCGTGGCAGATCATTCTGTGTTTTCTGCTTGTGTTTTGCTAGCGACCACCTTTGGAGCAGGATACTGAGCTGCACAGACATCAGGTTCACTCGAGTGGCTGTTGTATTCTCAGGGTCGGGACTACTTGCTTTTCTCATACTTAGACCTGTTAGGAAGTTAATGAAGGGGGAAGTTCCCATTAATAGTAACTAATTTTTGCCCTGTTCCCTTTAACTTTCCCCTCATGTAGCTCTACCTTGGCTGGGGCTTCCATCCTTTTCTGCATTTCTTCTTCTTATGTACTCCTCTTGGAGCATTACTATAGGAGGATATGGCAGAAGGAAGGACCTTGATTCTTGCAGGTTGAATACTCATATGCTGCACAACCATGTTAAAGCTTGCACTCTAAAAGCTGTGATGACTATTAGTGTGTCTGGACTGAAGCAGCTCCAGAGGTTTACTCTTTTCAACCTTTTGGCCCATAAACCTCTGTGTTAGCACAAACTTCCATGACAGGGATATGATATTCATAAAAATTACAGTAGATGATTGGATGAAATTAGCACCTGTAAGAAACTGAAAGAAGGAACTGAAACCCTACTTGTTTCAAGGAGCTGTAAATATTTCTCAGACTTGATCTTAAAGACAAGCTATGTTAATACCAAACAGCATGAAAGGGATGGTGTATTGAAACAGGAAAAAAATCAGAAGAGGAAAATTATACCTGTGATATAATTATGACTTTGATTTCCAGTGTACAGACAGAGTTGATTCTGGCTTTCCAGGTCCAAAATACCAGTCACAACTAGTTTTTGTTATAAGGAGAATTCGGTTTCTGCTTTCACCTCTTAGACTAAACAGAAACTATATTTTTCATCCGAACGGTTTTGAGTTATATTAGTTAATTATATATACCACTTGTCCGGGGATATTTGTTCTATTTAGCATAGGGAACAATGCTTCTAAATGATGACATGACTATGATTCTTAATGTAAATGAAACCAAAATAGTTTGGGCTTTGAAGAAAAAGAAAATTGGATCAGGCTTGGGCTGCATGTACTTAACATTCTCCAAAATGTTTCAGATGGGTTGAGTGGAAGGCTGATTTTGATAAATGGTTCCAACTCTGAAGCCACAAGGCAATGCTTGTAAATTCTTGTGAGATGATTAGCCTGGTAGTTTAGCATCTATCATTTGAGATAGACTAACATGATAATGCATACAAATAACTCATCATACGTTCCTGCTATTACTCTTCCTCTGGTGTGGCTGATATTGCTGATATTCAGTTGTGTATCCCAGTGAACTTGATGGAGTATTTTTTGGATAAAAGAAGGAAGAATTGGTTTTCAAAGGAGCCTTAGGCTATAGCAGTAAGTACTTAGGTCTCTAGTACTCCTTAAAAGGACCCAGTAAGAGCTCCTCTTTCTTTTCTTTCAATTTGTACTTATTCATGCCTCTGAGGCAGAGGTAATGGATAATAACCGTGTATATCCATTGCTTGTTTGGTGTAACATGAGGCATTTTGTAATGGCAAACCAGCACACGCCACCGTGGGTGCTTTCCCTGGCTTCCCTCAGCACAGAGGAGCTTGGGGCCAGTGGTGTTGGCTGCATGGGGAGTTTCTTGGCTTGCATGGGAAGAGCAGGATGCCCTTCCCTTGGTGGGCAGCTCTTCTGAGCACAAAGCCGAGCACAAGCCGTCTGATTGCAACAAAGGTGCAGGAAACGAGAGGGATTTTTGTTTTGCACATTGATAGCAGAGCCTCAGGTCCTCTTCTCGTCATCTTTGCTGCATCTCCGCACTCTGAGGAAGATTTATATTCTCTTGACATGGAAGAGTTAAACAAGGGGGAAAAGGACTTTTACATAGCCCTGTAAAAGTCATGTTTTGCTGGCAAACAGCAGCAAACTTGCTAGGCTTTCTTCATTAGGGCCTTGCCATTTAAGCCATCAGCGTCATTTTGTGAGGACATCAAACATATGTACGCCAGATGCCTGCGCGCAGAGCAGCACTAAGGACCTGACTCAACTTAACAATAATCTGCGGACAGCGGGTGTGAACCTGAGCTGGGCCAACACCTCATCAGACTGCATGGCTAATTGATTTCAAAATTAGAGTTGGTATTTCTGAACAATAATCTTAAAAGGCAGCAATAAAATACATCAGAATCCTTTGAGCTAGCCAAGCTTTCATCCAAATGGCTTATTACAAAGAGCTGGCACACCTGAACTTTGGCATAGACAAATAAATCCCAAAACAGTAAATGGAAACCACATTTGGCACTGGAGGTTTGTCAAGAGAAGTTTGTAGTCATCAGGAAACAAGATTTTGGATTTTTTTTTCCTTAGTGGCAGGAAATCATTGACTGAATGTATTTTATTCCAACTGCTGTGATTTATGAAATGAAAATATAGGTAGCATTGAGAACAGTGCTTCTTTTTTATAAAAAAGAAAACAATAATAATAATTTCACAATCTTCAGCATACCAGAAGCACTAAAAGCACAGCAAGGGTTACAGTTATCCCAACAGTGATAACTTAATTGCGTGTGTCCTCCTCCCCCTTTGAACTTTGAACTGCTGGTTTGTGGCATCATGGTCCAAAAGGATTTAGATCTGACTTTTGTGTGGCTACAATAAATTATACCCAAGTATCTGAGCAATGCCTGGAATCTTATCTTGAAGTCAGGATGAGGCATCTCACTTAAGGGATGGTATAAATTTGGAATACAAATCTTTCCAGGAACAAACATTTCAGACCAGGTAGAAAAGATTTCTTTTTCCTTCAGAGTAGGTGACAATTCTAAGAAACACAAGAATATGTAAATATACTCATGAATTTAGTACAACAATATTGCCTGAAAAAAAGGGATCGTTTGATCTTCTTAAAGATAAGAGTGAAAAAACCTGTAAAGTCAGTAACTGATACATGAAGTACCTTAAATGCATTTGGATTGCTTAGCTGTTTCCATTGCTTGTAAATAGTTTTATACATTTGAATTTGACAAATAAAGAAATATGTAATAGTTGAGAGGCAAGTAAAGCCTTATCACTAATTGGCCTGAGTGAAATGTTGTCCACTGCTTGGTTATTGCGTTTGTGTTTAATATCAGCGGTAAGTTTTACCATCCAGACAATCTGACAGCTTAAGTTTGTGATATCTGAGACAATTCTGTGCAGAAACGTTTATGGATTTTGAATTATTCTAATCTATACTATTTATATTCTTATTAGAATGATATTAAGCTTAGCTCAAAAATGTCTTGCTGTTACGTGTTATTCATATCTCTAAAAACAATACTAAGATGTATATGACTGGCAAATCCTAAATTGCATTAATTTGTCGATGGATATAAGCAGTCTTTTAGATTCGTGCTTGACAAATGTGTTAGGCTAAGCTTTATACACTTCAGAGTATATTTTATTCCTTTGGTTTATGTCTACTTATAATTTTCAGGCATGGCCTCATTCTCCACACACTTGCAAAGTGAACTTCCAGATGTATCTCTGGATTTTTACTGTCTCTTGGTACAAACACAAACGGTCTGTGGTACGGCAACTTTCCGATTATACAGAGCCCAATTCAGTTATACCAGCTTACAAGCAGTCTAATTCTATTAGCTGCCAATCTGTAATGCTGCGAGAGGATCATCAGGCCCTGAAGATTCATCCTGCCCTTTTGGAAAATGTTGCTATCCCCCTGTTATGACGTTTGATCTTGCCCATGTACCATCGGGTCTCCAGTGGGCTCCGTACGGTAGCACTTCTTATGCTAATGCACTGAATTTTAGCCATGATTAATTTTAAACTGTTTGTGTTTGTCAATCACACACATTTGGTGTTTGTACTGGTTAGTTATAAGCAGGACTTAAATTTGGGCAAATCTCAGGATAAACCATTAACTGCAAAGGTTGCTGGATAACCCATTAGCTGCAAATGTTGCTCTGGTCGGTATTTCAGTCTCTTAAAAGATACTGAAATCATGGAGTTTCCTTACAGAAATGCCTTAGCTTATATCATGTGCAACTTCTGGTACAACAATTCTAATTTCTCACATGTATAGATGTACTCTAACATCCAGTTCCATAGCTGTTGCTTCTCATCATTTTGTTTGTCTTTATAATCAAGTATAAATTAACCTAAATGGGTAACATACAAATAAAGTTAATGGACAGATTCTGAACTCCCTTACATCTCTTCAATCCCACTTCAGCAGGCTTTGCTTAGGTGCAGATTTGCCTCTAAATTTTTGCACTGCCGATAATAGCCCTTTCATTAGCTTGTCTAGGACAAAACTAAGGACTTGTTTTTGTAAAATTGAGTAAGAAAATGACAGTCGTTACTTAATTCCAGCATATGGCCCTTCATGTTTTCCTCCTAATTCTCCATGTATTCATATGCAAAGCAAAAGTATACATCAAAGTGACACAAACAGCATAACAAAATCTGTCTGCAAAGTCCTGCACCAGCTGGTCCTCTGACATGTTTTCTATTAGAGTCCAGCAAGTACTAAGATAGACCACCACAGAAGAAAGAGCTCGGGGACACCGGGCATGTTCCCATGCACAGCATTACACAAACACCTGTGTCAAATTAATCCAGGCTTATTCACTGTGAAAATTCACAGGGTTTAATGGCTTTCCTTACCTGTGAAGGGGTGGTCTAGTTAGAGGACTTCTGTACAGAGTCGGATGCAGAAAGGCGGATTTCAGATATTTATGTGTTAATGGTAAAGGCCAAAATCTCTAGGAATAGCAAAATAGATGGGAGTTTGCATGCAGAAAACAGAAAAATACAACAAAAATAGGAATTCTTCAGGTTGCACTGACTTTCAAGTATTAAAAGGCAACTAGAGGCTTACTGAATTCCGTTTTTCAAAGAAAAATATTCTTACGGCTACAAGGGAGAAAAGAAGTGCACTCATTCTTCAGGTTTATTTTATTTTAGGAAAAAGTAATGGCATATGCATGATATGTCTACTACATCTGTGTTGTCAGTTTAGGAGCTTTTTTTTATATATGTCTTAAACTGCTCTACGCAAAGACACTTCTTAATCAGACATTCTCTATTTTCTTAAATTTGTTCACTCTGTATCTTCCTTCACTGTTAAATTATTAAATAGCATTGTGCTGTACTTCAACAAGGAGACAGGAAAAGCAGCAGAGAAGCAATATTCTCCATTTCTAAATAAACCCTCCATTTCTAAAATGAAACATGTCTGCATCAAGCAGTTTTAAAAATACTCTTCAAATGCTCAAATAGTCCCATTAATTCCCTTGTATAAATAGACGTAACCAGCATCTTTCCTAGCTCTGAGGCTGTAGTTTAACTGGCTTTGGATTAACTTTTGTTTGTTTGTTTTATCCATGCATTCGTCTTTGATACCAATGCCATAAACAAAACTACACTTGTCTTCTATATGGAGATGAATGAACTGGCTTCTTCCTAAATACAGCCAGGAATCTGAAGAGATAACATGAGGGAAGTCAGAAAGCAATTGGCATTTTTACAGAGCTTCTTCTGTACTGTTAGTTTCTCCCATGATTATTGCACATTAGCCTGGTCAGTTCCCTGACTTGGTGCTTTTGTGGGTGAAAGACTAGTGGGAATGTCAGTGTTTTCAGCTGGCTCCTCAAAAAAGTGCTTTAGTGTGGCCCACCTCCACCAAGCAGCAGACACTTAATAAGACACTGCAGTCTCTTGTTGCTGCATTATTTGCAATGAGAAAGCAACAGTCTTGTTGCTATAATGAGATTGTTGCTTTATCATTACAGATAATACCATAGTTTTGCCAGTGAATTTCAGTGCATATTAAATAGTAAATATTAGACTTAATTTTCCTTCTTCATGCCCAGTATTTCAGACATCTGATTTATTTTTGGTTGCTATGTTTAAATTATCTGATTGTCAATGCATTAAAACAAATTAGAATTGAGGTAGAGGGATGGGAAAATGAAGCTGTTGCCATAAAATATGTTTGAGTCAACTATGAACAAAGTTGGGAGGGAGAAAGGTCTAAATATCTATGTTGTACTCTGGAACAGCCAGGATTTGTGTTGTGAATCATTTAAATTTAACATAGCTCAAAAAGCAGCTCGAATTTGTTGGAATTTGTAATTGCAGATAGAAATCACATATTGTAGCACCCAGTGCTTCAGGTGTAGCTGTTCTAATATTGACTCCTGAAGAGGGAGCACTACAGAACAGACACTGCCACCACACTGTAGTCTGCATCTGTCATGATGAAGGAGAATTGTGTTATTCTCATGTAGGGAGAAAGAGAGCACTGGGAAAGTCCTACCAACCTTAAAAGCACTGCAGACCAGTACGAGCTGCTGGTCCATGGCAGTCAACTGAGTGGACGTGATGGCCCTCCAGGGAGGAATGGAAGATCTGGAACGGAAGATAATGGGATGATATATTGGTTATACCATGTGAATAAAACATTAGGCTTAGCCAGAGATTTTTTTTCCAGATGCTACTTTGCTAAATCTTATGGGTAGCTCCAAAATACTTACTTAGTATGCAAAGCATAGGCAATGATGACGTAATATTAATGCTTCTGGTACTGCTCCACTCTGCATGGTTGGCTCTGGTAGCCTTAGTGCTGATGGGATGCCAACAGACATCACTGAGAAGACTGCATATCTCTGCATATCTCTGTCATCAAGGGCACGAATGTGTCATAGTGTGGCCTAAAGTTGCAAAACACCGTGAGCAACCTGCTGATCTAAAGTGAAAACATGCATTTTACAGAGAGACTCTGTATTAATGACTCTGCTACTAAGTTAATGAGTTTTGTTCAGACAAGAGAGGACAAGTCATTGAACTGGGAAGCAGAATTTAGACTCCTGAAAATTACTTGTATTCAATCAAATATCCCCAGCCACAACGCCCCGTACAGCTCCACGGACTTCAAGGAAGCTGTGCTAATTTATACCAACTGAAGATGTTGATAGCAGTGATGAAGCAGAACAAGGAAAGATAGTGTAGTTTGAAAGTGCAGTAATGTAAAAAGAGACAATAAAGGACGTCAAGACATCTGATGTGCAGTATGAAGACAACAATGTCAAGATTAAACAACATGCTGATTAATATGCCTAATTCTAAGAGTATTATTTTCAGAATTTAATTTAAATGGTCTAGTTACCACTTCATCTTTCTTACTGTGGAGATCAATCTATGCCATTTTTCTCTGTTTATAGTCTCATTTTTTTCTTCTGCTTTGTCCAGTATTATCAAACCAAGCCACAAATTCAATTAATTCGTTGTGATGCCAAAACCTATGGTCCTGGCAAAATGTATCATGCAGCATATCTGGGTAAGTGAATTAAAAAAGCATCTGAGCAGGTATCTGGTGTGTGTCACAGTTCATTCTTTTATAATAAACTAGGTTCTCCTTCTCATTCATTTGTCAATCATAGTAACTAAAGATTATTATTTGCTGTATGTACGTGACACCAGCAATTTGCAAAGTCTGTTGGCAAGCAAATCAGGTTAGAATGACAGAGTGAGAAATTAAGCAGAAGTCTGATGTAATTAGCTACAACAATCAGTGCTCTAATTTCTGATTTATTGTTTCCTGTTTTCCTGCTGCTTTCAGCCCATGCATACTGTATGCTCTTCATATAGGTCAAACAATTGCCTTATCAGTCTTGGCAAACCAAGAGGTCAGAGTTAACAATATTTATTTAAACATGCAGGATGCTTCCCACTGCAATTAGGAAATAACTATTACTAATAGGTCTTTGGTGCTATTTCCTCATTTATACGATTTTGTATAGACTAGAGAAATAGAAGCAATAGGGAATTTAGATTTTAAATAATTCTTGCAGATAGGTTTACTTAACTAGCAGCATCTTGTTTTCTTAAACTGACTGTATTAAATTCCATCAAATGATAATTCGACAACAATATATTTAATTAAGAAATAATAATGAAAATAATCATGAAATATTTAAATATACACGTACCAGTATAGTAAAAATGGGCACGTGGTATACATTGCATTATGTAATGCCAGATCTGAAAAAAAAAAGACTTGTGAAGTCTCGGGCCCTCAGAAATCAATGAGAGTTTTCCTCCTGACTGAGGTGTGATTACATCTTGGCCCTATAAATGTGTTCTGGCTGCCATTTCCACACTGGGCCGCGTTCAAGGCCTTTGGTTGAGCACTCCTTTTCAGTAATCCAGGCCTGTGCAAAATTTACTCTTAAACAGTTCTAGCAGTTCCAGTAGGAATGCACGTGACTGTTTATTTTGGTTTGAAATCCCTACAGTAAATTGTGTGTGTCACAAGGAGTATATTTACTCCATGTATTCAACTCTCACATTTGCATAAAACCAAAATGAAGCTAGAAGAGACCCTGAGAGGTCCTCTAGTCTGCCCTGCAAATTTTTCCTAAAAATAAACTGTAACTGAAACGCTTCTGACAGACGTTGGCCTGGCCTGTTCTTATAAAATGCCAGAAATGGAGACCCCACTGTATCCCCACGTCATCTATTCCACTGTCAACTTATTCCGGTACCCTTACAGAGAAACAAGGAAAAGTTTCCATTTTAAATAATTTTGCTGCAAATTAACCCCCTTACATATTTTCTTTCCTACAGTAGACATGGGAAATAATTTAGTATCTTCATTGCAGTGACCTTTTATACAGTTGCATGTCATGAGTTCTCTCACTTTTCATTCTCTAAACTGAATCCAGTTTAGCTGTGATTCCTTGCAATTCACGGCTTCCCAACCTCTTTTTCTTGCTGTGTTCTGAACCTTCCGAACAACTGCAGAGCAGAAAGTTTTACATGCAGCTCTCCAGTTTATGTACGCCATTATGATATTTACTTTGCTGAAATGTTAAGACTCTTTGGACTCATCTATTTTGTGGTATACTATCATACCCAGATCCTTTTCTGCAGAACTGCTGTCTAGACAAGCCGTTGCTCATCCAGTATTTGTAAAGCTGATTATTCCTACTTAAACATTATATGTGCCTTTATTGAATTGCTATCTTTTTATTACAGACTCTTTCCTCCATTTGTCATACTTATTTTGAATTCTAACCTTGTCCTTCCTCCAAAAGATTGCACTCCTACCAGCTTGGCATCATGGCAGAATTTAATAAACTAACTCTTTTTTGTACCACCCTAGCCTTTAATGAAATTTTTGTACAGACTGAAGACAGATTTCAATAGAATCTGAGTTGGTACAGCCTTTCCAGGACAGCATCCTGTGCTTCAGCCAGTTCTGCACCCTTGTTACAACAGTGTCATTTTTTTTGTGTTCTTTTCTTTTGTTGTTGTTGTAGTTTTGTGAGGATCATATAGATGTCAAACATTACTGACCACTTCAGTAAAGTCAGGATTGAGAACATCTACTATTTCTTCTCTACTTCTGAGACTTATTCCCTGTCATAGAAGGAAATTAGCTTGCTTGACATATTTGTTCTAGATACATTATTTTTGGCTGTTACTTATCACTGGGAAATCTTCTAAGTGCTTAGAAATAGATGGTTTGTTTATCTTTCAGAGGACTGAAGTCAGACTAGTTCTTCTCTGGTTTTCTGGTTCTCCCTTTCCCCCCTGTTCTCAATAACCACCATGTTTGTCCTTTTCTGGTGCTCTTTGACCCCCGCAGATTCCTTAATTCCTAATGATTCTAGGATTACTTCATCACTTTAAATACCTACTGGATTTTATTCAGGCATAGTTTATGTAAACTCCTGTAAATTATATATTTGCTGCAGGCTGAGTTTTTACCATACGCTTGTTAATGCTAATCACAGAACCCTTCTGGTCTCAAAGAATTATTTTCTATTAAGCATGATTCAAAATAATATTAAACATTTTGCCTTCTTGAGATTATCTAGTACTGTTAGATTTTCTTCCCTGTGGATTACTAGGTTTACTCATTGCTTACTCTTTCTCTTACTAATAATATACCTTGATAGAATCATTTCTTATGATCCTTTTTGTCTTTTGCTGTTCTTTATAGGCCTGGTAGTGTCTCATGTCTTCACTCTTG
This sequence comes from Nothura maculosa, assembly GCA_032353885.1. Classification (NCBI taxonomy): domain Eukaryota; kingdom Metazoa; phylum Chordata; class Aves; order Tinamiformes; family Tinamidae; genus Nothura; species Nothura maculosa. Next base: position 1,226,107 of record JAUBOD010001020.1, read on the forward strand.
TGATTTTTGTCCCTACTGCTGTTATTTTAATATATTTGTAGTATAGTTATTACTTCTTGATATTCAGATCATTGTAGAACTCACAATTTAATCAAACTCCATCACTGATAGAACCCATGACAAGAATGGAATGCAAGTTGCTGTTTCAAATTGCAAGTATACATTATACAGTATACAATATATATGTCCTGTATACATTCAAATTCTCAGTGCATTTCTCCTGTTTGTTCAAAAATAGGTCTCCTCTTCCTTGCTTTCTCTGTGTTCTGTTTCAGACTTACACTGTGTTACAAATACCTGCACCCTGTTTTCCCTTCCCCTTATATAACTGTGGTAAGTTAGCCTATATTTTAAAAAGATATTCTGGTTTATGAAAAGTGTCCTGCTTTACATCTTCCAGCTTTGATCACCTATGGTAGACTCTCACATGGAAATGCCTGTGTTCTGTGTACAGAGTCTTAATCAAAACGTAGTTACGCGGAGACAAGCCACCTGCTCAGAACACCTGGACAAGTCCATTTGTGACAACGGTTTCTGGAGGTGGATGTGTGTGCCAGCCCCAGCACGGTGCTGAAAAGGAAGGGCCACAACTGAAGCAAAAAGGAAGGGCAGCAACATATCATCCTAGGGGATTTATGGTGCATCACTGTGAAGGAGTTAATACTCTACAGGCTTCACTTGTGACATCTGCTGCCTATACAGTTGTGTGGCGCTCTTGCCAAGTCTTGGACAGAACACTGGAGGGAAAAGGAGAGATAGAAAGTGAAGAACAACATGAAACATGCTGGTGGGGCATAAACATGGAAATTGGTAGCAATATGAACAGGAAATAACATTATTTGGGGGAAATATGAAAGAAGCATATTTCAGCCAAGGCATATGTCACCTAGACAGAATAGTTGTGCAGGAAAAAAAATAACGAAAACAGAAAAAGCAAAAAAAATTAGTACATCTAAGAAATAGAGCTTAAATATGGGGAATACATTCAATATGGGTGTGGGGAGACTGCAGAATTTGATGTTACTGGTCTATTTGAAGTAGTTTTTATAACTAGACTGTAGCTGTTTTCTATTTTCAGCTTTTTAGCCATTGTTAGTTGAAAATGAAGCTTTTCAGGATGAACTCCCCACCTTTTTTTTTTTTTATTGGTCTCATGTGTATTTATAGGCTTTTCGGACTGTAAGCATCACTCCCATTATTTTTAGCAGGTTACTCTGGGTTTCTCTGTAAAGATTTCTGGGTGGACTGAAAGCTGTACTCACGGTATGAAGCCTATTTCTCCAGCTTAAGGAAATATACTTTCACTTCAGACTTCCTAAGTATTTTTATCTGTTATCTATTTTTTATTTAAATTTTCAAATCATTTACATTTCTTAATGCTTTTTTCTTATGATTATTCTCTTCCTTGATGCGTACTGTAAAGGCTGGCTTACAAGGTTGGAAAGTTATCCAACTTTTTTTTTCTCAAATTTTTGTAAAATGAATGAACATCTGGGCTATGAATTTATGAGCCAACATTAGCCAAAGAGCATTTTCCTTATGGCTAGTTAATATAGCCTTAAGGTTTGGTCTTATTCCCACTGCTATCAATGACAAATCTCCTGTTAAATTAAATGGGTGTGGAATCAGGTCCTTAAAAAATGGTATTGAAACAGGAAATGGTATTGATGGTAGTAAAGCTTTCAAGAGTGCTCTTTCCATGGCCCTGAGAAATCGAGGCTGATTCGTGCCAAGGTGTGCTTTGTGAATAGAGGCAACGTGCTGCAATATCACCAAATCCTCCTCCTTCCCCGGCCTTGGGAAAGTTAGAAGGACAAGTGCTGTGCCCTCCCCAGGAAACTTATGCATGCAGGGCTGGTAGCAGCCAGTGAAGCACGTGCTGCTTGTTGAACTTCAGCACACGTTCAGGAGGCTTCAGGAATTAGGAGGAAATACAAGCGATATTTCAAGGTCCAGGGCCTGTGTCCGCATCCCTGTTCTTGGGCTGAGGTGACCTGGCCTCAGTCAGAACTAGGTCCTGAGGATGCACCAGGAAACCCCTGGAACCCGTGCTAAGAGGAACCACTTGTATCTTCTGGTTTGTGGGGTTAGCCCGTCGGACTTATAGCTTACAGACAGCTCTGCATTAAGGTTAACTTTAACCTTAACCTCCCTCTGTTCGACCCTGAGAATGTATTCATTAAAATAACTAGAAATACTGTTTTTATGTACAGTACCTGTATCATAAACAATATGTTTCTGTCTATTCTGGTGTGGATTTTCCGTAAGAGTTTCTGATTGCTTCTGAAATTTCTGCTTATTTCTAATATACTCATACTTAGAACAAATATTATTTCTAAAATTCTACATAATTATGGTATTTATTTCTCTTGCATCTCAAAGCACTTCATGAACAGGAAGAGATTTATGTATCGTTTTTCATACATCAAAGTTTGGGTAGAAAGGCATGGCTAGAATTTATTTGTCACTTTGTGTCTGTGTAAAGGTACTGAAGGAAAATAGCACCATTCTGATAATGAATCAGAGGTATGGGAGAATATCTTAAAGCTTCCTGAGATCAGAAATAAATCACCATAAGACTGAAAATGCATCTCAAGAATTTTAATTTCCTGTGAGTGACATTTTATCACAAATTAACATCTTGGCCAAATGTTCAGCTGACATCAATTATAGCTTCCCAGAAGTCTCTTTACACCACATTATAGTAGATGAAGATAGCTCTAGGATATCATAAAAATAAAGAACACATTGTATGAAAAGTTCTCTCACAATATCAGACAGGTCAAAGCATATAAAATGTTTTCTACAAACGAATAGCTCCTTTACTAACATAAATTATTGCCACGAAAATTCTTGCCAAAGAACACTTTTAAATTCAAAACATTTTAATTTTGAATTAGTTTTGAATTTTGCTTTGATTACTCAATAACACTGCTGTTGGAGTGCTTTTGCTATAGGACCTTTCCTCATGAAGATTGAATAACCTTGTACATTCCATGAGAGGACACCAAATAACGAAGTTCAGTAATAGATACACTATCGAAATAGAATTTATATGAGACATTCTTGTAATATTTTTCAATTATAAAAAATGTCAGGAGTTATATAGGACAAAACCTAAACCTTTCTCATTGCTTCTGCTCAAGACTCTTGTGCCTCAGTGAGATGGAGTGGTGCTTCCTGCACAGACACACATGGAGCCCAGCACTGGGGAACAGCGGGAAGAGCTCGGAGAAATCCAGCACTTCTCACACACAGCCCAAATAGGAAGTTCTGCAGTTCATCCCAGAAAACCAGAACATCAAAGCTACACAAGCACATACTGAA
>JAUBOD010001020.1:1248461-1270731 GCA_032353885.1 Nothura maculosa
TACCAAAAATTTAAACTGCTCTATCCTGGTTAGTCACTACATGATGCTCATGTACCACCTCATATCACACTGAAACAATTATATGAAAAGAAGTAAAAGGAGAGTTTCAAATATTAAGATAAAATCATTACAGTGAATTCTGTTAGGACTCAGTGAAGACTTCTGCCCCCAAAAATCAATGGCTCAGTATGGCCTAATATTAGCTTTTTCTCTAAACCTTTCTTTCTCCAGAGCCCATATTTGGCCTACACTGTCTGCCAGCATCTTTTTAATGAGAAGCACACATCTAAAACCTCTCACAGCTCTCAAAATTTAGGAGTAAATATTTTTAAATTAGAACCGTATGCTAAGCAGTGCAGATTTGCTGTTACAGATGTTATTTTTGGCTCATTTTCTTTAACTGATTCGTAACCAATATACTTCAACCTATGTTTCCACATTTATTGCTATTATTATTATTATGAATTTAATGCGTGTGGCAAAAGACATTAGAAGTGATAATATATTGAGGCACTTAGGCCCAGTTTTCTACTTAGAAGCCAAATTATTGAAACTTCACAAATCAGAAGCCTTCTGAGGATGACATAAAAGGAGGAAACGTAGGAAAAAAAAAGATAAAATTGAAATAGATATAGCTTACACAGAGAGGAGGCCAAACAGGAGCATTTCTGTGTGAAATTCTAAGTGATTTAGGTGCCATTGACATCACAAGACTGAGAGAGGCCGACCATCCCCAGGAGGCACACAGATTCCTTGGGATTTATTTCCAGATTACACTTTGTGGCTCTGCAAGCTCTATGCCGTTATTTCAACTTTGAATTTTTTGTTGATAATGTTTCCCCATTGAGTTTATTATTTAGGATCATGATAATGTCTATTTTTGTTGTTCAGGTGCATGGTCATTCTTTTTAGTGTCTATTAGTACACACTGGAAGAAACTGAAGTCTTTAGTGGAAGACATTAAATTTTTCTTAATTAATCCTTAATAAGAGTTAGTCCTCTGATTATGAGGGGCTCTGTGGACAGCCTTATTAATTTGGTCAATGGTTTAATACAGGATTGATTGTTCAATGTTTACATAAATTGATATAATTAATCAAACATTTCTTCAAATATATATAATACTTGGGTTCCTGAAACTACATAGCCTCAGAAGAACATGGATGTCTTTTTGGGTCATAGGTGGGAATATGCTAACGTATTTTTTCATTTTCAAAAGTTATGATCAATCTAAGTTAATATTTAGAATGTATGGAGGACTATCAGAAAGTGCAAAACACAGAAATATTGTCCATACAGTTTATGACAGATCGATAAAATATTCTCTTTGGAGAGCAAAATTGCTAGTTTTGGCTTAGTTCATAGACAAACAAGTTTCCTACTTGTTTCAGAATAAGGTGAACAACTTTGTATGCATGATTGTACTCTTGTGAGAATCTATTCTTTAGATATATACATTCATGATTTGTGTACCATAGAGAGTTAATATGGAGCTAATTTTTAGCTCAGAATCTACTTAAAGAATATGAAATACTGAAAATTGTGCCAACAAATGTGAAATTGGAGTATTAGACACTCTTCAGCCATAGAAATGAGGACAAAATAATAGACTACAATTAATTTATGATGCATAAGTTTACACAGAGAGCCTGAAGAGAGTTTAAATTATTTCTGGACACTAAGAATCCTGTCCAGTAAACACCATCTACTTTTGCATAATGCTATGATAAATAGTCCCATAAATGCCGAAGAACTGATCAAGTCAGTAAAAAGTACATGTAGCCTTTGCAGAATCTGGTCTTTTGTCATAACTGTGTAGAAATCGCATAATTCATACTTTTATGACTTCAAACATTTTTATTTGAAGTTTTTCTGCTCTGGTTTGCCAGTTATATCTTAAACCTACACAAAATACTTTCCTACCTTTGTCTCTGAAACTTTGTAACTTTTAAAAATTTCTTTACCCATATCTTGAGAGAAAATTTCTCAATCTATAAAGTAGAAAAAGTAAGCTGTACTAGCATTCTTACATCTTTTGAATGTTTTTCCCAAATTTGTGGATGTTTTGCAAAGTGTCACATTTTTTGAAAAGAAACAAAACCCAAACCTGCAGGTCATTCATTTTTATTGCCCTCTGGAACAAAACAGAAACATGCAAGTGATGGAAAATGTCAAAACCAACATTTTCATTGAATTGTTTAAAAAAAGACCCCTATATTTTGGTGATTAAAGACGCAGGAAAAAAAAGGAAAAAAAAAATAGAAGACATTTAAAAACTGCTATTCCATAGCACAGGTAAGGGTTTTTCCCCTCACTAAATCTAATAATGATATCCTGCTAGAGTGATTAGGCTCGCTACTCAACCAGCAAGTAAATCTAGGCAGTATTCGTCAGACAAATGCTAGTAAATAAATTTTATATCCTATATCACACAAAACCAAATGGTATAATTAGAATTAATTACCACCTTCATCAGTTTCAGCACAGGTCAAGGATTAAGTAGCCTTGGAGAGCGATCTGACCTTTAGCTGTGATCCCACTCCCACTCAAATCCTTAGCTATGAAAATCACAGCTTTGGGTGTACCAGGAGTTTGCCCCAAAATGTGTTTTGATGCTGCATGGGTTTATCCATGCCCAACTTTTCCCTAGCTGTGAAATAGTAATGGTTTAACAAAATAGCTGTTTTGACACGCACTGTGAAAATCATATTAGCTTGCAAGTATTTCCAGGTTTTGATGTGTTTGGTCACAAAATGCTGGAAAACAACCAAATTAAAAAGGAGAAACATGGAGCAAGAGTAATTTTTTTTTTGTCTGTGGAGAGAAAATGACTTGAATTTAATAGAGTTAGCTTGAATTTAATAGAGAATTTCGTATCAAAACTCTTTTTATATGGAAAAAAATGGCTTAGGATTTCAACTTTTCATGAAAATGCCCCTAAACAAAACATTTTCATCCAAAAACTTGTCTGGTTTTGGTTATTTGGGAGGGAGGAGGTTCAGGAAGAATTAAAATTTTACAATATGGTCCTAGAAGTGCTCTTCTGCACTTGGTTATGTATATTTAAGACATATCTCCCTCCTGGCATGGTTTGCAACACAATAATGGAGCAGTGTTGAGAAATCCACACTATTGCTCTCTACTTAAATTCCCAGAATTGTCAATCTGGAATCCCTCGCAGTGCAACATTTACATAATTTTTAAATTAAAGACAATTATACAAAACCCTTCTCCATCAAAGGCCCAGTTTCCTTCCCCACCCTCCCCCTGAAGTCATCAACAAAGCTGCTTTTCTCAACACTGAACACAAAATGCCTGGTGTCTGTACTTATGGAACATGCTTAAGCTGCATGCTTAAAATCTTTATAATTTTGCTTTTGCCTAATACGATGGTATGTGAGAAAGTATGTCTGTAAGGAGGATGCTATAAACAGTAGCTATGAAGTTCCTGGTGGTAACCGCTGTTCAAACTGAGGGTACCTGGTGACTAGTGAAAAAAAACTAAGCAGGTAACTGACTTTCAGAATTTGTAATACTGAAGAACTATGTGAATTGAACTGAAAAAGAAGTTTTCCATGAAAACTATCTACTGGCTTTTATTTATTTAATTTTTGTGTGTATGTGTGAAATAAAACCAGCATTTGTTCAAATGAAAGAAAATTGTAATTATCAACCAAGGAAACATTTTCCCTAGTGCCTCCCTTCTATTGCCATCAACCCTTCAGTCATGTGAAAATTACATTCTTTGCAACTGTTAGTGTGAAGCAACACAGAATTCCTCTTATCTGTCACTGATACTGTGAATTTTTAAAGTAAATCGTAGACAGATGGATAGGCAGATGCAGATTTGAATGACTTACCTTTCTTTTTATTTTAGACAGCAACTTACGCATATGTGTGTCTGTGTATATAATACATAAAGTTTATGTGTGGGTCCACATAAACACACAAATGTTGTGACTGGTGTTTGACAGATAACTGTGAGACAAGTGAGAGAGCGAACTTGGTTTTTTTTTCTATTCTTTTATGTAATGAATCGCAAAAATGTTTAGTTATAAAAGCTAAATCCAAATGCTTTCTCTTTTACCAAAGCAGCTGCTCGTACAGAAAAGAAAAAACAAACAAACCCAACAACTTTGCTTTGATTTTCCTGCAGGATACAAGCTCAGTTGCTCTTCTTGTGATGAAGAAATAATGCCACAGTGCAGTGAAGCAGTGGACCTTGCCCCTTCTTGTAGTTAACCAGTGAAAGAGGCTGCATCTGCTTATTCTCAAACATTAATGCAGCTAAAGGAATAAGACATCAGAGGCCTGCGAATGAGAAGGTCTTTATAAATTTACAAAGCATTCGCTCCTGAATCCACCTCGGCCAGTTTGGGGAAAGAGCTTTTGGCACCAAGTCACCCTTCAGGGAAAGACTGATAATGATCACTAAAGACATACTACGGGCTCCTGCCTCGCTCACTTCAAAGGCCTTCTCTCTTAATCAACATTAAATCATCATTTTGCCTTGAGTATAGGGACAGCTGTACACAATCTATTTGTTTTAAAACAGATTAGGAGAGGTTTCTCTGCCAGAGTATAAGCTGCTCGATAAATGTACTTTAAAGATATAACTAGGAAAAACATTGCTCCTTCAGTTATTGTGTGTTCTCAACCAGTGTTGAGAACAAACAATATCTTCCCAAGATTGGGTCCTTATTTCACTGTTCAGCAATTCCTGAGAACACTCAAGAAATATGGCAATTAAAAAAAAAATCTCATATCTGTTGATCAGTGTGGTGAGCTGTCTCCAAACAGCAGTAGTAATGGTAAGTTATACAGAAACTTCTAAACCTGCTTTCTTCTTTTATTTTTAACCTTAGAATTGCCCCCATTTCTTACACTGACGGTCTCATAAATGTTAAAGTGACAACAAAGACCTTTTATTACCCAATTAAAAGCTGATAAAGGGATAGCTGTTAAATAATTAGTCAAAGGTCCTAAATTACAGGGAAAGATCTATCTTCTAGATCTATGCTGGAGATATTTTGATACAGCTGTTAAGCACCTCTCTAAAGCCCAATTCTCTTGTGTGTACCGACATGTACACAATTTAAACAAGACCTATTTCCAGAATGGGATGAGATATCTTAGGAAGCAGTGGCTCTCAGAAAGGATTTAGGAGCCAAAAGGAGGACTCAGCTGAGCATTGGTCACAGCAGAGACCTGTGATGACATGAACTGAATATTCAGTCTTTGTATATAGGGAGACCAGAGCATAAAACAGGACTTTATTGGTGTATCTAGTAGTGATTATCTAGAAGTGATTATGTCTAACATCAGACAAGCTGTAATGAACCCTGTTGTCAGCTTTTTAAAAATATACTGAAGAACTAAAATAGACATCTGAAATTTTTATGAAGAAAAAGTCACAACTGAGAAGCAGATAATGCTTCACCTATATTATTTCTCCAAAAAACAAAAACTAACAGGCAAGTTGGCATTGCTGCCTTCATAGAAAGAAAGAAGTGTTTGTAAATCTCCACAAACTAGAGACATGAAGAATGAGATTCAGTAACTGGAAGCTGGAGTGAGACAAATTGAAATAAAAAATGAAACACGATTTCTGATGAAAAGAGAGACCACTAGAGAAATCTACCAAATGAACTTGTCCCTTCTGCATTTGTTCCCTCTCTTGCTGTCTTTAAGCCCAAACTGGCCATCCTTCTGGTGGATGCGTTTTAACCAAACACAAGCTGCCTTAGCCTGAGATGTTGTCCGTGCAAGAGGACCTGGCTGAACTGCAGTGATTCGAATACAAGATCAAAACAGATGATTGAATAGTTTAACAGCCTGTCCTGAGTGAGCTCCAGCTTTCTTCTCATATACTTGCTTCAGATGGAAGAGTGGCTGCATGCCTAGCATTTTCATGCCGTTATCTTAGCCGTGAGCATAAATCATGGACCTGTGCATGTGAACTGACGTGGCTGTTTATGTGCCCAGCTACTCTGTCTGTGTGCGCAGACAGCCCTCGTGAAGGGATTAGGAGCTGCCTGTCTATACACAACGAAAATTGTGTCCACTGATTAGATTATTGCTTATTTCAAAACAAAAACCCTATACTATCGTTAAGAGCCTTTTCTAGATCCAAGAAAATAAATGACTAAAAATGAAAATTCCCTTTTTTTATTCTTTCCTCACATATTTCAGTTTTCCCTTAAATACTTCTCCTTTCTTTAAATATTCATTTCAAAATGAATAATGTCTATTACCTAAACTCTTATCACCAAGTTCTAACTATTCCACAGTAAAATAAATCTAGTAGATTAATATTTTTCTCCATTATACATATGTATATATTATATATATGTATTTATGGATATGACTGAAGTTTATGTTATGATAAAGATGAAATAGGCCAGTTTGGCAGAAACGTGGAACTCAGTTCAAGGTAGATATTATTGGTGATTTCAGTTTCATGATGTGTTTAGATTCATGGTAATTAGAGAATAAAAGAAAAATGCATTTTAACTTTTTTATGCAGGTACTATTAAGAAAGAATATTAGGCTTCCAAGAAGCTACTACTAGGCGTAGGAATCAAGGGAGAGAAGAGGAAAACAGATGGAATTTCGGACAGCAGAGGGAAGAGGAAAACAGCAAAGCGAAGGAACTTTGGTTATAAATGCAGTAAAAACTGGATAAATTTTTGACATAAATGGATGAAAGACTACATTGAGAAAATTCTGTTATCACCTAGCAGAAGAAACTACCCCACGTGTGGAAAAGCCTATAGTGGGTTGAGAATGGTGTCGATCACTGTGCAGAAGCCCTGTGTTGAGAAAGGGGAGACTTGTTCCTTGTCCTCCTAGAGAACCTGTTCATCGGTGGGTAAGAATGTAGATCTACCTAGGAAGCAGAAGTCCAGGAAGGGGACGCACACAAAAATGGATCCAATGTGTCTGAAAACCAACAGAATGCAAATCAAGGCAACATAAATTAAAGAAAGAGAGGGAGAGAAAATCACTCCAGGGGTTTTGCCTCCTTCCCCCCACAGGATACAAGCTGTTTCCTTTGACTTTGCAATAGTAATTTCAGAGTTCTACTTCTGGCACTGTCTGAGCTGCATGTATTTTCAGCACTTGGCAAGAAGACACTTAGAAGATAGAGGTTATTCTTTCACTTGGGAAAGAGAATTAGACTTCTTCCAGTATGACAGTAAATAATGCGTTTCTCCACTGAGGTCACCATTTCACAGACTACAGTAAATTTGGCATTTCCTAATTTTTTACTGCTTGACTTTGCAACCTAAATAACTTTCTTCTTTTCATTGAGTAATTGTCCACATGGAGTCCATTTTTACCGTGCGCGTGCTCATGGCTAGCTTCAGGCATAGGGAGCACGTACAGTGCAAGAATGGTCTACATGTGGATAACACATTTCAAAGAACTGCAGATCCTGAGAGGTAAGGAACTCCTTACTAATGTACATTTTGCAGTGCAGAATTAGCAAATTAAACTAGAATTCTCTGACCATTGCCAAAGCAAATTGCTGATCTTTCATGATGTACAACAGATAGACAAGGTTCTGATTGCTCATTAGGTTTTCACTGCAAAATAAGTTTACACCACTTATGGTTATATACAACTGAACACTCTCATCCCTTTCTCAAAGGTAAACCAAGCTGTCCAAATATTCAAATATTATTTTCTAATAATATAAAACAAAATATAACTATATTTCTTAGATAACTATATAATATAATATATAAAACAACTAATGATTGTAGCCAAAATTAATGGCAAATGGAATGGCTATGGCTTTAATTTAGGAAAACCCTCAGTGACCAGTAGGTTACAGGAAAAGAAGGATGAAGTGGTGACCCCTCCCATTTTATTCAATCAGAAATTATGAGTTTATTCAGCCAGGCTCTCCTGAAGAGGGTCAGATACTCTAAATACAGTAAATAATTGTCTCATAACTTCACCTATTTATTAATAGACTTTCTATTTTCCAGAGTTCTGTTTAGTGCTGTGAAAGATTGCATTCTCTTCATCCTGTTCCAAAAAGCTATGGTGCACACACACAGACACACACACATACAAACAAACAAGCATAAAAGAGTGAAAATTTGAGGTCATTCCTATTACATGCAATGAAACCACTGAGAATTTTGGGTGTCTGCCATTCTTTTCACAGTCAGTATTTACAACTCACGGGTCTGGTTAGATAACCGACCCTGATTAAGCAGATTAACTACAACTTTATTTCTAATTTTAGCTGTTATTAAAGGTAAAAATAAATATCATTAAAAATTTAATATTTTAAAATTTTGAACAATCTAACTAGCCTAAGCTAAATTGAGATATGGAAAACAAAAGACTCTTTTCTTCTACTTCATAGTTTTCTCTGGGCATTTGTAATCACTGCATGAGATAAACTTCTTTACAGGGGGAGACTTGTGATAGTTAAACTAGGACATGCAAAATAAGGTTTTATCTTGTTAAAAATAATTTGAGGTTTGGAATGTCAGTAACTATAATTTTGAAAAACTGATCACCTTAAAAAATATTCATACTGATATTCAGACTATTCCACTGTAGAGGCCAACATATGTTATCAGAAAGCTTTAGAAGTTCAATATATAGCTCTCTGATAAAAAAAAAAAAAGGAAGAATTGAAATTGTGCCTAATGTCCTTAGTTTGGATCTCATTGCTCCTTTACAAACCTGATGAAGAGATTCTGTACTCACAATGTTGTTTATTTATCAAACAACAAAACTGAGCTATTAAAAGATAAGAATTTTATCCCTTCCATTCAAAAAGTCCCTATAATCATTGGGAAAAGAAATGATTTGATTAAACACTTTTATTTTAAGGATAAGTTTGCTTCCATTATCAAGCTGAGTTGGAGTGAAGCTGATGATTATGTTTATATATAAAAGCAAAATGTGTCAGGTTTTTTTTTCTGAACAGGACATCAGTAAAGAAAAGAAAATTACTCCTCTTTCAATTTTATGAGAATGTGTGCCTTCCCCACCTGTGAGTCTTGCAATAAGTCTAGAAAGCTAAAATGCCCTGTCAGCTCTCTTTGAAAGATGACGTTCAGATAAAAGGTAGCCAACTTCAAGATCAGTGCAGGAGTCAGATTCCAGAAACTTCAAGAAGTTTCTAGACAAACTTCAGTATGAATCCAGTCTTGTGCCAACGTATGTCCATTGAAAATAGCAAAGTTACGTTCAACAAAGCCAAGAGGAGATCTTAGTACTTAGTTTGGAGGTAAACATAGGAGGGGATTTAGGACTCATCTCGCAACTTTTTGTTTGCTGCTTCTCACTTGCACCCTCTGATGTTATTTATTAGTCTCCTCTTTTCTGCTTGCTAAGATGACTAGACCTTCTGATGGCCAAATGGAAGGTCGCACCAATGGGGGATCTGCACGATGGCTACTGGCACAGAGCAGGCCACCACAAGATGGAATAAGGGATACTGCACACTGAGATTTGTTCTAGAGCAGGGAGCCAGATATACAAACTCATTCTGGATACGTATTTTTTCTTTAAGAGTGTAAATCAAATTTTGAATTCTTCTAAGTTAAACAAATGAATAAGAAATAAAAAAAAATATATTTACTTGACATCACAGGAGACATTAATAAAAATTATTTTGGAAAGAGCAAAACCTCTAACCTCAGTGAAGCTGCTTGAATTCATTGAGATATGAGGTGCTCATTTGGAAGAAGTGTTGGGTCTTATGTGGAAGTAGTATAGCAAAAAGAGCGGGTCCTTATTTCTGTTAGTATAGATGCCTTCCTGATGAGAAAGAGTTAAGCACAAGTTAGGGATGTATGTGAAAATATATGGGTGAAGTAGGAAAAAAAAATCTCTTCTAGCTTGAGTCACTCCATCTGTTCCCTTAATTCAGTGGCAGACCTTGACTGGACCCTGGGATCTGCTAGTCCCACACTTCATACAACTTCTCTCTGTAAATTAAGTTGTTGGCTTGTGTTGCCGAGGGTTTAGGAAGGTGAGTGATGACCTTGGTTTGAGTATGTTTGTATAGAAACATGTCATTGCGGGATGATGTCTTTCCTCCAGGGACCTAGGGCCCAATACTAACCATTTGTTAAGAAAATACCAAAGCTAAACATATCCAGCGTATGAAAGGATCCAACACCCTTGCCAAGTGTAACTTTCACTCATCTTTGAAACATCAATGTACACTATATTTTAAAGGTTATTTTTAGCACTTGTCTTTTAAACTGCTTCCCATCTGATGTTAACATCTTGCAACTTTAAAACTAATATGAGTTATTTTTATTATTAAAATGGGAAATCTCTTTAATATATTGTAGTATGGCAATATGTTTAATATATGTTTTAAAAAGAAGGTCGAAAATAGTATTTATTCTCAAGACTGAGGACACATAATTCCAAAGAAGCCACATAATGCTTTCAAGTTCTATGTTTCTTTATATAGCAAAGATCAAAAATAAAGTTTTAAGGAGGATATAGTTCTTTTTTTCCATCTTCTTTGCAGTATTTTCCAGGCAGTCAACTGCATTCCTGAGTTCTGGTGTGTGTGTGTTGATGCTTGGTGAATTCCTTATGCTTGTTGAGTTGTCTGAGAAAGTTCTATTGTTAATGACAGAAGGTTTCTTGCAATGAGGATTTTGAAACCAGATGAGGTGCTCTTGTTATCCTGTGTGGGTTCGACCGGATCGCTTGTTTTCATTAGCTCATGATATTCACACAAAAATATGAAAATAAAAAATTGGATTAGAACCACATTTTTTAAACCGGGGTAATCTAAAACTGAGTTCCTAAGTGTGGATTTAGATACTTAGCTTTAGACATCCAAGTCTGAAATTGTTGGCCTTGTTTAATACCCCTATTCAGGATTGATTAATGTACAGTCAGGATGTTTTTCCTTACAGCAAAGCTATAAATGTTACCTTTCTAAAGTTCAGCCCATACTTACTTGGTATATCTTTAAATAATTTATCTTCCTTCCCTACACTCTTTAAATATTTCAGCCTATTTTAGCTTACAAAACAGTTGTGAAATCATTGATTTGGCATTACGGCTTCTCCAAGTCTCAGGCAAGAAGGTAGCTGATGTGAGAGACGGCCTCTTGTTTAAAGAGAGAAGCACAAAATCCCAGCACCCTTACAGTCAGTGGAGCTTTGCCCCTGGCTTCCACATGGAAGGGAATTTTATTTGCAGCAAGACACCTTTGATTCTAAATGATGCAAATGGAGCATGATTGCACGGACAGCAGTGAGGACACAGAATGCAAAATTGGCCAGTGGGAGGAAATCAGAGGAAAAACGGACAGAAAAAAATAGGAAAAGTCAAGCAACGTAATGTACTTTACATTAAAAGGAAGTTGCCTCATAAATTTGTCTTTAAAACTGTATCAGAAAAGGTCTTCTGTCCTATTGAACCATTCATAATCAATGACTGGTAGAAAATAAATGAGAATGCTAAACATGTGGAGTTGTTTTTCTTCTCACAATGAGTAGGTAAGAATTTTCCTAAAAGTGATTATGAACCATTTCCAAATTCTTTCTTTCCTCTACACGTATATAAATTTTTGTCATATCTGAACTTTGAAAAATTCACAAACCTTACTCACTCTTGTATAAACAAAAACCACCAACATGTTTTAGTTGTTCTTCTCTTGCAACTGTGCCCTTTGATTTCTTCTATTTAAAGAACTATATTAGGAATGACTTGATGTAAGGAATGCACTCAAGCTCTTCAGTTGAAAATGGAATGCTGAAAATAGACTTTGCTTTATTTACAACCACTTTTATATAATTTTTGGAAGCTGTCATTCCATTACTTTCCACATTAGTCAGTGAGGAATAAGAATATGTTTGAATGGAGGAGCAGAGACTAAAGGTCATGTCATTCAATAATAAGCATATTTTCAAAGGCCAGCCCTGAAGTAAAGAGGAAAAGCTTGGACAGGTGTCTGGAGAAATACTCAGAATGTTTTCTGGATGAGAAAACACTTTTAATATAATAACAGAATAAACTGTTAAATAAACAGAATAGAATGTTAAGTGTATTTTGTTTTATGTTAAGCCTGAAGAAGAGAATAGAAAACACTTTTAATGGCAGCCCCAAGTAATATGAAGAGATGCAAAGCCCTGGATGGTAGGAGAGCCACAGCTAGAAGCACAGGTATTGACTAGTTGTTCTGTGGGACCTGGGGGCAACCGACCCATAGCCACCTTCTTCAGAAAGACATCTCCAATTTGACAACTCTCAGATTTGAATGGAGAGAAAACAAAACCTTTAAAAGGTTTTCCTAATACCAGGGCTGTCTCAGAATGTGAGTTTTCCCATTGGAAAGAGAAAAGTACACATTATGGCATCCCCTGAAATCCAGTTGGTGCGAAACACACTCCAGAGCTGTGTGCAGAAGGGTTTGCCCACTTGGTTTGGTTTGACAATGCGGTGGGCTGAGCTGCAGCAGTTGGCTTTGCTCCGAGGAAGGTTTGCTTCAAACCCTCATCTAGATGAACCTGGCAAGATGTGCAAACAACCATGGTGGAACATGAGCAGTGAACATTTCTACCTTTGCCTGTGACAGAGACTCTTCATGCAGCCCAAAACCCCTATGTATTTGGCAACCAACCCTAGCTGCAGAGAGAAGATAACTCCCAACATTACATCCATCCCACTCTTCCACAGGTGCTGCGTTTTTGCATGGTGGATGGAGAACAGCTGCTCCTTCTGCATCTCTATTTCTTGCTCTGTTTCCTACCACTGCCTTTTGCTGCCCAGTTTTAGGAAGAATTGAAGCCTCTTGGGGTAATGCTTAAGCATAAGACATGAAAAATTACTTGAATTTATTTTACTCCAGTTCTTTTAAGTCTTTTAACTCTGAGTGGAGTACTTAAGGGAAGTAGGACAATAGGCTCTACAAGAAGTATTTTGGAGATAAATTGTAGTTTTTACAAAAATTATTTTGCTTTTCTTCATTTTCCTCTGACTTGTTAGAACATTTTCTATTTCATTTTTAAGAGATTTTTGAAGGTATACTAGCTTTTACCTCAGTTTAACGAACAAACAATATTTTTTTAAAGGCTATTGAATATGCTCTCCAATAGAGGCGCATGAAGTAAACAAAATTTATTTGTACTTGGCCCTTTTAGGAAAATCAGAAATATCCTAGCAAATTTACATGAGCTCTTGGAGTATGCTTGTCAAATATGTGGTTTTTTTTAATGAATTGTTGCAAATCTGTTTGCTCTTAGAAAACATTGTTTTTCTTCATCTTGTGTTCTTCAGTGCTCTTCTTTAGATAACCTAGCACTAAAGTAACATCTTTCAAATTAGTTTTATTTATTATTGCGTTCATCAAGTGATGACTTGCATAATAGTCTTTATGAATCAATTTTTGCCCTGGTTATGGATAGTATATGTAGGTGTTGCATATTCCGATGCCCATAAGACTGGAGCATCAGAGGGACTAAACAGAACTGCAGTGACAGGAAGAGGCTCTTAAACATCTTTCTGTGTGCCTTTTGTAGGGAAGTACAAGGAAATGTAGTTATACTCTGACCACATCAGATTTTATTTAAAAATTTTACATTTAAAATGTTTGCCTATGTAACAAGTATTGTGTTTTCAATCAATAGATTTATAATTCTGTAAGTAATTACATCGCCTCATGATCATCAGTAGGAGAAGTATGAAAAGTTTGACTCTGTACCATTTGTGGAAATAATGGTTGGAACTTTAAACCAGCTTTTCTTCAAATGTATTTTTGGTCATATTTTAAAAGGAAAATCTGCAGATGTCAGTCAGTATTCACATCCCTGTCTGCGACTATATTTCTATTTTATTAAGAGCTTAATATGTCTTCTCAGTGTTTCAAAGCTATAGACAACAATTTTAATTAAAAATATATTTCTGTGGTAAGTACATGATACTGTACACACACGAAAACAGGTCTGGCTTTCAGAATCCAGACTTAGACTTGCTTTCTTCAACGTTAATAGTTTTACTCTCCTCTTACTCATTTTAGAGATGAACTTAATGTGTGAAATTCTGGCACAATTGGGTCTGAACTTGTGAAACTTCTCCCAAACTGGAGTGTCTGGATTTATGTTGTGATGGATGTGTTTTGTAATGAATTACAAGGGAGTCTCCTGGCAAGCTATCTGACTTTTTCCATTGTATTTTTTTTTCCTTTGATGCGTTTTTGTCTGTTAAAAGTTAGCATTTAAAAGACTGCCCAGCAGAGGAATATCTAAAGAAAAGACACTCCTCTGTTCTTGTTTCTTGTCCTTAGAACCTCCCTGTAGGTCAATTTTCTCTGCATTAAGCTTTTTCTTTTTCCTCAATTGCTCTACTCAGGAGGAAAGGTGGCATCTAGGACCATCAACACAATAAGGTAATACCAGGCTCATAGGAAAGCTGAGGGAATAAATGGGATTTGGTGGAGACAGTATTGTAGAGGGGACATTTGAGACCAATTTATTTCCCTCCTGTGGTGTCTCAGGAATTTATACACAGAAAATTCCCTATGTTTGGGAATGGGGAGAATGGCTAGATTAAGCTCATGAGTTTCCATCCCCGACCTCAAAGTAGCATTTGGTCCTAGCAGCTCAGTCTTGCAGTGGCAGCAGTCTCACTAATTCTGAAACTTAGAGGTTAGAGTCTCCATAATCAGTAACTGAACCCTAAGGGCAAGTAGGAGATTGTTGCAGGAGTTTTTTGTGGCAAAACCCAAACATACCTTGGAAACTATATACAAAGAGCAATATTAAAAATGAAAGTTGAAAATTCTAAGGCTTGAAAATGGAAACACCACATTATAAGCTCATATCCTTATGCGATTTTAACACTGTAATCTTAACTATCCTAACGTATATAAGCAATAGGATATGATTTTTATTTTTTCAACTTGCAAGCTGTGAAAATGAACAATGTGAAATGTCTAGAGGAGTGGTGAATTGCACATATGCAGATGAGCATCTTTCCAATGTTTGTTTTAATTCTTAAATCAAGCTATTTCAGTTCAAGTTGTTTTGGATATATAACTTCTGGATATGTAACTCAAACTTGAAGAGCAATTTCAAAGTCTCCAAAAATAAAAATCAAAAGTACCCTCCAAAAGTTTAGCTTTTGAGAACAAAATATGAAATGCAATCAGATTGAAGCCAGTAATAGTTTAAAACTTTTAATGATTTCTAAAAACTAAGAATAGTGGTTATTTCAGCCATCAGATTTCTGTAATGATTGTAAAGTGCTAATTTTCTGAAGCGCAGCATAAGTTATCACCGTATTTTTCTACTGTGCTGAAATAATAATTGAAAATAATTTCTCTGCTGCGTGTCATGTTAAATAATGATTATTAGGAAAAAGTACAAAGATAAGTAAGAGAAATTATTTAGGCAGAACGCTAAATCAGTCATTCCCTATTAATCTTATAGAAAACTGGAGTGAAAGCTTAGTTTTTAATGAGCAATAAGAAAATTGTTTGCTTTCTTTTGATTCGGCACTTTCTTAGCTGAAATTAATAGCTATTGAATAACATCTCGTGGATAATAGATTATTTGAGGGGTTTCTATTGCCACCTAGTGGCTACCTCCCTCCCTGTGCATTAGTATGTGTTTTTAAAAGATTTTCTGTTGTGTCCAGAGCAAAGGAGCTTAAGGGCAGGTGAGGGAATGACAAAAACAATTAAATTCAAATTGCTTAGATAACAAAGATTCCTTATTGTAAGGATGCTTTATAAAGAATTAAAAATTCACTCTGAGTAAGAGGTACCACATCTCATAAATTGACTCATATGACAACTTACTAATTAAAACTACTTAGAAAAGAAGTAATACAAATCTGCATTCTCTTACTCAGAGCAATTATTATGGATATGATGCAGCTCTGTCTTACTTGGACTTTAACCTTCTGTACCTCTCTTTGATTTCAGGGAAATTGATCCATTTTTATGCCTGGAACAAAATCTGCTTCTCCTTTTAAAAAAAGAATGAGAAGTTCATGTTGTTCTTGACAAGCCACGTTGAGATAAATCATATGAAGTATGTGAGCTCTTCAGTTCTTACGAATCTTTCTTGATGATAAATATTATTTCTGAGGTTTTGCACTTGTACAGTCACTTGTGAGTTATAATAGAAATGAACCCAGTCTTTGCAAGTGGGAGGCTTAGTCACCTCTTAATTACCCTGATAATCAGTTTGACAGTCCCTATAAGTCTGGGAAGGTATGCATATTTGTGGATGCAAGACCAGTGTAAGTAAAATAAGAATCAAGTCCACGAACTTGAATAAAGTCTAGACTTTTTTTCTTTGTACCTGATCTCACATGAATTATATGAAACTGTAATATGGATTGTATTATATAACACCTGTCCTTAAGAACTCCTTGTATCAAAACCCTTGTGGGATTTTATTTGCCCATAAAAGTTTTCCAAAATAGCCTTCTTTTTGCATTTAAAAAGTTCCCTCTATATAAATTTCTGTCATTTTTGGTTTCAGTGTAAGCCAAAAAAAATCCAGATTTTGTTTCTTTAAAGTTCTATTTTAATGACAAGCAAAAATTGTAGGCATTAATTTTGCCCCTGCTGGTTAAAACAGAATGGTGCGTTCTGAGTGATAACCACTCCTCCTTTTAAAACAAACCACACAGTTTTGTCTTGGCAGGCATTCAGAACTTGAAGACTTATCTGCTTGTAAAGTTTTCCTTCACATACATGGTCACTCAGTTTAAATACATTTTTTGAAGTATGGAGCAAACTACAGAATGGAAAAAAGTGTGAAAGCCCTGATATATCTTTACTACATGTATATAGAGTTAACTCTTTCATTCCTAGTGATTTTTTTTTTTAGCAGCATGAGAACTGTCTGAAACCCAGACTTCCTGCAATGAGAGATTTCTCTGAATTTATTTAATAAGCAGATTGACTAGCAAGAGGAGAGTTTTGTGATTGGTATGGGACTCAGAAACAAGCAATAATTTCCCCACTCAATCCCAGCATTTGTATAGTCTTAGTTCACTTTGGCCTAGATTTTATTTACTCCATATAAGCTAGTTAAATACTTCGAAACACTACTTTCAAAAAAAGTAGTGTTTGAATGCTCTTCTGCCTCAGCTTTATATCTATAAAATAAGATGCTCCACAGTAGCACTTCTTTCCCCTGTCTCTCCTTTATTTATAGACAGTCTTTAGGAAGAGCAAAGCACATACCTGGCTTTTGTCTTTGCAAATCCCTCCTAAAGAGTGAGAGTTCTTAGAGATTCAGGCTGTCTTTTCATATGAGGATCTACAACAGTTGGGATGAGGAGGCCCCATCCTGGGTGTAGACCTTGAGCCACTGCCATGTTTCAAGCAGTAAAATAAATCAGGAAACCCATGTGAGTGGCCATTCTTCAAACTGAGTATGGCTTATTCGCACTGAAACTCCTAATTGCAAAATGAGCAATTCTGATGATTGCACTTCTAGAAATGAACAGAGTTGGTGGAATGGGCAGTATATTATGGCAAGTCTATCAAGGGCATCTATCAATCCTGCCTTAATGCTTGCTTGACAGATCCAGAACAGGAACTAGACTGATGTCCCTGAGACCAGTAACTGAAGCTAGGAACAGTTAGGAACCAGAGGTGGTTTGCAATTCCACTTTTCTTATTTAAATGCCATCTGTGTGTTTACATGTGTGCGTATATAAACATAAACATTTGAATGGGGAAAAGGCTACCTGGATTTCCAATTAGATCTTTTATTTCCTTTATCATCTCTAGAGGTGTATTTCAAAATGGTAATTTTTGAGGCATGTTGTGAAAGTGGTTCACCTATAGCATATCCCAGATTGTTTATTTGTTCGTTGTGTTTTTGGCTCTGGAAAATTAAACACTGCTTTTTGGTGTGTGTAGGGGGGGAGTTAAAGCACTGACTTCCCAAACACACATCATTTTCTCAAATAGCACAAGATAGAAACTATCAGTATCTGTTTAAAGTTGTATTTCAATATGATGACAAGTACAAATACCTGAATTTTAGGAGTAGTAGCCAGCTGCATAATTTGTCTGGTTAAGAAAAATAGTTAATGGAAATTTGAAAGTTATCTTTACAGCTCAATATTGCTATAAATTTCCTGAGTGCTGTGTGCTGCAGGGTTAAGATGTTTATAGGATAAGGCATTTCTGCCAGGTAGCCAGGATGCTGCTTTCACAGTATGGCCACAGTCCAGCCAAATGTATATTTTCCCGGTGCGAGCATCAGATTGGCCATCTTTAAAATAAAGAAGCCAAAGGAAAAAATATCTGGAAACTCTAGAGCTAATTGATAGGGTGAGATGATTGCAGGGAAATGCTGCTCACTTGGGTTCCTGAGACTGTAAATATCTTTCCAAATTGTTATGGTATATGTATAGCTGCAGTTAGTGAAAGAAAAGAGAATGAGGCATATGGGAAAAGAGTGAAATGGCTGAGGCACTGGGAAGTGCTTCGAGTTGCTCTCTAATGCACTTTGTGATTAATGATGGGCTGTTCTGAACCTCCAAGTGGGCAGAGATAGCAGTTCACCCAGCACTGTCAGACCTGAAGAGCACTCAGGTGATCCAAGCTCTCCCTGTGGCAAGACACCTTGGTTCTTTTCAGGTCCTCTCCAGAAACTTTCTCATACCAAAGCAGTTTCCACATTGTGGAAAGCTGAGGTTCTCCTTAATGGCTTAGGACTTTTAAATACAATCTTCTCTTCCCTTTTCTAAAGAAAACAAGACATGACACTGGAATTTTGGATCTCTGCTATCATTCTGGATGACTCAGATCAGTGCAACAGTGACCTCTGAGATGGCTGTGTTGCTTATCAGCTGTGTACCTGCAGTTGGTCTCACCTCATAGTCCCACTGCTCTTCATCTGGATTTAGTGCATTTGTGAGAGCCAGGGTAGGGATGTATCTCCCCTCTGCTCCCTGTGGTATATCCCCTGCCTGATGGTGCACCAAGAGATGTGTTGTCTCCTCATCATCTGTGACCAGATCCAAAATCAGGACAAAAACAGCTTTGGGCTTCAAGTTCCTACCTTCACATATTCTCTCAGCGCTAATATAGCAGCACATAAATTCTCTGATTCAGCAAAGCACATAATTTAAGTGAGTGGGCATGTGAGTAATCCCTTTCCTCTTCAGTGAAGCACAGCATGTGCTTAAATCCTGTTAAAGCCAGTTGGACTTAAACACATACTTAAAGTTTGGTAGAGTTGAAAGGCAGACATGGAAAATGAAACTGAAGAAGCACAAGCCTGTTAGCTTAACAAAGGACCACATGCAGATTCCGTGTATGTGTGTGTGAATTATAGCTACATTTTACTCATCTTTCTGTTTACAACAGGATGTTCTTGTAAATTTTGTTATGGTGAACTGCCATATTTTGCAGGTAGATTAGGCCTTGGGGGAAGAGTCTAATTGTCATCCTTCCCCAGAAAACTTACCATGATTAGATACCTGGCATAAGCACATCTTCCTCCTACTACTAATTTGGGCCTAGAAAACCTATTTGACAGCAAGAAAAAAAATCTGTTTATTCTGAAAATAGTTTGAATTTCAACTGGATGTTCTCTGTAAACCTGTAAGTTAACTTTCCTAGGTAGTCTCTCCAATGAGTGCAAGAATGAAAGTGAAGTATGAACCCAGTCTCCAGGAAACAGTTTCTTTTTTTTTCTTTTTCTTTTTTTTTTTTTAATAGCTTTTTTGATATTTTCTTTTTTTTCTTTTGGAGCGGGGAGAGGCAGGAGTTTCTTTATCTCTGGTAGCCTTTTCTGAAACCCGGCAGCAATTTGTGCTGCTGAGTTGGAGGGAAAAAGATGCACGAGCGCTATCAGGCTCCTCGTGCATTGCAGGGCTCTGCGCTCTGATGGCACACAGGTCATTTGCTGACCTTAGCAGAGATGGTGGGGAGTGGGGAAAAAAAAGAAAACAATTCTTAACGCTGAGAAATGAATATGAAGTTCAGCTTGAAATATAGGAAGGACAGACTTTCAAAAGTTGTAGCTGTATTTAGCGTCAGAGTTCATGAGATCCACATGTCTCATCTTCTTTCTCTGCAATTCCCAGAGGAGGAAAAAGCATTTATTATGATAGCCTGGAAGGGGGAGAAAAAAAAAGCCTGTTCATCAATTTCCCCTCTTTTTAAGAGATAACCAGTGACTCTACCCGTATGTTATCTTTATCCTGAGGCAGCAAATTTATCATAATTTATTCTAGTATATTCTAAATTTACCATGTTGATTACTGCTGTATAAACAACGTCTGGCATTTAACTCAGCCAAAGAATGGAGCCTGGCGCTGATTTGGAGTAGAGATCTGTGGAAGAGCTTCAATTTACTGAAGTGGCTGTAGTATCAGTACAAACACCAGAGATAGATAGCGAAGGATACAGTGGTTTTAAGAGGAAAAAATTAGGATTCTTCTCCTATGTAATGCTAATGAGCCACTTACTGAAATGTATCTGTTTGGAGAGAGAGAAGCCCAAGTGACACAAGGTTAAAGAACATTAGAAAGTGGTCTGCAAGTAGAGCAGACTGGACTCTCTCATGAAAAAGCTGCTCTTAAGGCTTCTTATGGATCAGTGGGTAAGGGTTAAGAAAATCTTTTAGTAATTAATGTGTGCAAATATAAGGAATGTGAAAGCGTTCTCATAAGGTTGGTTGGAGTAAAACCAGTTCTAATCTTTGGGGTCTGAAAAGGATTTAAGAGAGGGGGTGTGAGGAGGGCGTATGTGTGGCAAATGAGTTGGGGATGTGGAGAAGAGCTTAATTTGATATAGATTTATATTTACAGGTAAAAAAAAAATCATAAAAGAATCATTTGATGAACTGGCCAATCTACACATTTACTGAAGTAATACATCTGAAATAAAATATAAACAAGTAGATGAAGGAAGTTCCTCATACAGTCTATGCCCTCAAACAGTCTCCAAGTGACCTTTCTTCACATCTCCTCAATAGGAATACCAAATTACATGACAAACTCTGAAATTAAAATCTGAAGTGATGAGCAAAACTTTTTAGTAATATGATGAATTTCTGTATAAAATAATAATATTTAGAACTTCATTTGTTTTGAGCATTTTGTTTAACTCAATATAACATTTCTCCATTTTCTTATTTATCCTGGAGCAACTCCTTCCTTTGGGACTGTGGGTGACTGGCCTCTGACTTTAATGATGCTTGTAAAGCCTAATTGACATTACTCACCGGAGGATTTCAGTCTCATCTTTTACCTTCTGTGTGCTATATCAGGTAAGAAACAGTGCATTCAAATTTACCTTATTGATACAAGAAATTAAAAAGACCTCACTTTAAAAGTTTATGGTATGCTCCTCTTTCTCTCTGTTTTTTTTTCTTTTACCTTTTTTTTTTTCTTTTTTTTTTTAAGACACCACTAGTAATAATTAGGGGCTCTAGGCCTTGTGTACTAGCTGATTAAAATGAAAAATTAGCTTCTGTTATGTGCAGAGTGCACTCTGTCATGATCTGTGTGAACATGAGAGCTTTTGGGGAAAAGTGTGTACAAGCGTAGTGCATGCGTCTTTGGAAGCGCCTTCGAAAGTCTGTCTCTAATAATCTGTGGTTTTGATTGGAATTTTTTATCTTTGTTTAATAGTGTTAAGGAAATCCAGACATGAGCTATGCTTCTGATTTTCTGAGTTAAGCTAGAAAGATAATTTCAAGTAGTTTTCCTCCAACCTGCCACATTCTACTGATTCATTGTATTCTGCTCTGCTGCCTTTACTAAGATTATTTCAATTTAAGTCAAAGTACGATACCTTGTTAAACAACACTTGTCCAGGAAATGGACAAAGATATTTTACAGTGACATCAATCAAGGTACTTTCATCAGTTTTTGAAGTCACATTAGATCAGAAGGAAAGACAGTGTGTTAAAAATAACTGCTACGGAAGAGTAAATATCCTGGAAAGTTTTGAGCATTTTCCCTTAGGCTCTAAAGCCCATGCCTAACGTTCAATCACTTGATTTAATTCACAAATGCATTACTTGAATTGATGCATGGGATCAAACTGGATTGAACAAAATATTGCAGAACTGAGTTTTAGAATGGATTTTCCAGATATTGGTGCTCAGCATCGTCACTTCCGCCTTGTTGCAGCATTTTCTGATGAATGCTATGATACAGCTAAGCAGCACAGTAAATCGTCCAGATAAGACCAAGACGTGCACGGATCTTTGGGAGAAATTTCAGCAGAATTCCAGTATGATGACACATGAGTAGCAAACTCAAAGGTTGTTGGTTC
>JAUBOD010001020.1:1292334-1302360 GCA_032353885.1 Nothura maculosa
AGGCTGGAGCTGTTAATTGCGGTTGTTATTTATTATGGTGGGTGTAAAAGGGGCTGGAGAGGGGAATGGGATTGGCCTGTGCTCGGGGATCATGTGTCGGGAGCCGCTCGCTCGCTGCCGCGCGCCCCTTGCAGCCACAGGGCTGGCAACGCGGTGGGAGCCGGTGAGCGGCGACACTCCTTGCCGGCCACCTCCTGCCGTGGATCTGTGCATGGAAAGGGAGCCGGGAGCCTGGCGAGGGCCGGGGCACATGCTGAGCGCCGTCGGCTCACGGCTTGGCCCCAGCCCCTGCGGCTTCGCTCCCAGCTAGGAGGCTTTGGGGCTTCCACCCCCTGCTCCGCCAAAATTGAGTTTTGGCTGATGAGCCGATCTCGATCCTTTCTGTGCAGAGAGACCTTTGCATGTGCAGACTTCCCAAAGCATTTACTAGAGAAAAAAATGTCTATTAGAGCAAATTTCATTACTCTTTGTATCAAACTCAAAAGGGCAGCTTCTTTCATTAATCCTGCTGCACCCCTCAGCCTGTATGGGTTGTTTTTCTGCCCCCCCCAAAAAAAAAAAAAAAAAAAAAGGGGGAGAGAAAAAGAAAAAACAAGCTCTTTTTTTATTTTTTTTTAACTTTGCTTACTCTTCTGCATCTTTTTCAGCACTGGTGCCTGCTATCCTACCTCGGTGCCATCTCCACATCCCGCTTTACTCTCGCAGGTAAATAACTCTGCACGCGGCCGTCAGTGCTGGGGAGATTTGGTCTGCTGCTTCTTACCCCTTTTCCCTGTTCATGGGCTCCTCCTCTCATTTTTTTCCTTTTGTTTTCTTTTACTCTTTTTTTCCTTGGAGACGGACAGGGCAGGAGCAGGCGGGCGCAGGGTCCCGAGCAGGCTCCAGGCTCTGCTTTTGCTCTGCGCCAGGCGCCGCGCGCAGGAGACATTAGCCAGCCCTGATGAATTTGCTAGGGTCATCCCCCCCAAAGAAAACCCAAAAAGATTTATTTTTGTTTCCCTCTCCCTGAGGAGAGCAGATCCACAGGAGGGGGAGAGCCATCCCAGCCGCGGTAGGTACATGCTATTTGGCTGCTGATGCTTTATTATTGTTCTTATTATTATTATTGCAGTTATTATTATTATGCGTTTTGCCCTCCTGGGGAAGGCGCCTTGGCCGCTCTTGGGGCTCCCCTCCTGGTGTCCCCTCCTGTCTCCAGGCCGGGCAGGTTGTGCCGATGTCGCCCTTGCAGCAGTGCAGCGGGAGCCGGAGGTGCTGGGGAGGGAGCTCCTCTCGTAGTGGAAAATTAACCCCTGGAAAGCGAAGGGAATCTTCCCTTCCCACTGCATCAAAGCAACGTAAAGATCAATATTTTTTTTCCATCTAAATTTTCTCCTCCCAGCCAGGTGAAGTCCATAGACTCTCACTCTAGTGATTTTTGGAACTGTAGGTAAAGCTAGACAGGAGGTTTGGCATATATCTGCATATATATTTATATATAAATATAAAAAGCAGTTTCTCACTTGTTCACAGCACTCTACTTGAAAATCAGGAGAGACTGACATGGTTTCCTCTTGATCTGATTAAAAAACATCTGGTCTTTTTAAATATTTAAATCCTTTTGCCAGGCTTATTCCTTTCTTGCAAATGATAAAATGTAGGGTTTTTTTTTTTTTTTGCTTATTGTTGCAGGGAAAAGAAAAAACAAACCATTTCTTCCATCCCTCCTTTCTTTCTCTCTTTCTGCTTATCCCTCCAAAAAAAGAAGGAAAAAAAAAAGGAAAAAAAAATGGAAAAGACCCATAGAGCCTTTTGCATGGGGCAGTGTTGCAGGTATTTTGCATTTCCTTGTGTGGAGCCATAACAAACAATTCCAGGTTGGAAACACTTTGGAAAACAGGATTTGTGAAGCAGCCAGCAGTCATGAGGGGCCTTTTTTTATTTCCCTGGTGCTGTTGTTTGCTTGTTTCCCTTTCCCTCCTTTAAAAACATCCGTCCAAGCAGCACCAGCTCCCACAGGTGCTATGGAGCCTCCTCTCCTTTTCCCGTCACAACCAGCAAGGAAGGGGAGGATGATTTAGTTGCTTTTCTTCTGATTGCTTTAAGCCCTTGTTACAGCTGCAGCAAATGACCCTAACGGCACCCACATGAGCCTGGCATCGCCCTATGGCAGGGGAAGCAGGGTCTGGTTTGGGATCTGAGCTGCATCCAACTTTTCTGTGGGTGCTGGGTTCCCGCTCATGTACCTGTTCTGTCTGTCAGAGCCTGTCAGCAAGTGGTCAGTCCTTCGTGTGGCACAGCAGCGGGCTGCAGGATGGATACAGGCATTGGAAAAAAGCCCAAACCCTCCCCAGGGCAGGATTTGTGACCGTGTTCTCTCCTGCCAGACCTTCTAAAAGGAGCTGTGTTTGGCAGAGGTGGGCAAAGCCGAGGTGAGGAGACAGCGGGGAGCGCGAGGAGTGTCACCATGGCTGCTTAACGCCAGCAAGGCAAGTGTTAGCAAAGGGGGAAAGGTCTGGGTAGTCTGAAGGCTTTTAAAGGAAACCCTTATACTTATGGTTGGGGACAATGCATTTCAAGAATATGTGGCTGAAAAACATGAAAGCAGGTCATTTTAAAATACAGTACAGTGTGTACATAAGTTCCTAGTTTTTATCTCACTTTGAAGCACAGTTACATCCAGGGATAGGTCCTCAAAAGTGCAGGGTATTTGATTAATGGCCTTTTGCTGATACAAGCACTGCAGGCTAGGGGTTTGTGCCCTCCTTCACAGCACTGAGCCTTGTGTTCCTGCCAAGACCTGGGTACCCAGGACGCCTGGGTCAGCATTTCCCTGGGATGGGCAGGAAGTGGCCATTGCCACCAGAATGGTGTCCGTGGTCCTAAGCTTTGTCTTGCTCTTGTGGAGAGCGCATGAGGGAACCTGTGGGCTCCCTAAGGCTCAGAGAGCTGCAGCACCAAAGGGAGCTGGTGCCCGCCTGCCACGTGCTGGTCTTGCCCAAGAAGGACCATGCGGCCATGTTCCTTGGAGGAGCTGCTGTCAGGTGCGTGTTTATTAGTGTATTCATTGCGTGGGTTCATGCTTCAGGAGTGAAGGTAATATCAGGCTCAACTTCAGTCATCCTGTGCTGATACAAACCGCACGAGGAGCCTAGGACAAACTGTGATGCTGGCAACAGAGCTGTTCTTGATGTTGTCCTTGCAAGCAGCTTGTGCCCTGTAGACATAAGTAGTATTGAAAGTTGGTGTCCTTGGCTTCTCAGGGACTTAAAAGATCCTGTTAAGAAGCTGTTGTGACTAAGACTGACACAGAGGGATGAAATTATTTTAATTGGAAATTGTCAAGTAATAGTTCATGAAATAAATGGATTCTAGAAATATTAGATAACTCTGTCCCTAGTTTTGTGTCCGTCACTGTCTCCAGGGCAGATTATTGGTCTGTGAACACCCCCTCATACCGTGCTCAATTCTTTACCCTGCAAATTGCATCAAATTAGGTGAAACCAAAGCATTTTCACCTTAATCACAACTAGACAAGCTTCATCCATTGTATTTTGATGGCTTACTCAGCTGCGACTAGTGTATTGTGCATGTAAAATTTTGCTAAGTTCAGGTATGTAATGAACAATCTTTAAGTTAGGCAAAGATTGTTAATCAGCATTCATGGACTTGATCTGAGGATGATTTGGGTGTAATATAATGAGATGATCATTACTGACATAGAGCTATTTGGCTGGCAATGTGGGCCTCCATTTCTGTTTCTCTTGTATGGAAAGAGCAACTGCTTGTTTATCATTCAACTGCTTTATCATGTAACTTGCTTTGTATGATAACCACTGTTTGTGCTTAAAAATCTTATCATTATTCACTGAGAACGAACCTGGACAGCCAGTTTCTTTCTATTCTGTTATTTTGTCAGTGTTAAGAAATTGCTGAACTTTTTGTATTCCAAAGTATGCATATCCATTTACTAATCTGAGGGAAGAGTAGGCTACAAAGGAAGAGGCTGCTCTGCCTTTTCCTGGACAGCTGTACACAGAAACATGAGTGCTGGACTAAGCAGGATGGCTGATGCTGCAGGCAAGAGGGAGGGAAGGGATGAGCATCACTGGGACCACCATGTGTATCTCCTTGCAGACCCCACTACTCCTGTTTCTTCCCAGCTTCTGTCTTAATCCCCGGTGCAGCTAAGAAAATCTAGTCTTAATAAATCAAAAGTAATTTCTTCCTTTGGGCTTTCTTCCTCTTATATATCTTCAGATCCAGACCATATATCTTTTTTTTTTTTTTTTTCTCTCCCCCCTACTATTAATAATACTGCTCATGGAAAGAAATTAGGTAGTTATTCTCTGTGCATTTCAGAGTCTTTCTTAGCTTAAATAAAATGTTTTTATATAGAAATTCAGCACAATGTGTAGCTATGTAATAATGAAATCTAAATTAGGTCTTTAAGTGTGTCTATATGGCACCATGTGCGCTGTCAAAAATTAACATCATGAAAAGGAAATAATGTATTAATGACTTAAAAGGAGAAGTTTAAACAAAAGCTGATTCCTAAACATTTGACTTTATTTTGTTACATAGTTAGATCTTCTAATAAGAAGGAAAATGATTCGGGCATTAACATTTTTACTATGATAGATGAATGTTGTGTGTCTGTTGTAAATTGGCACATTTTAGAGAGCCTCAGCCACTATTATATTCATTCATATAAATTCCTCAGTGAAATATAGAAATAAAAGGCTGCATTCAGTGATATCAAGACCCTGCATTTGTTTGCCCTCACGTGTCTGACGTATCGGAAGCAGTTCAGTAGTTTCCTAACCCCCTTTGCCATGCAGGTGGCTCCTGCTATAGGAGGCAAACACAAATGATTGCATGGGATTTCTGTGCAGTCAGTAGGCCTATTTGAAAGTTTCTCCAAGTACAAAAATAGGAATCATTTAAGCTGTGTTTAGCCCAGCTATAACATTTTTTAGGATTCTTGTTGTGAAGACAGGGAAACTCAAGTTGTGAAAATACTTTTTTCTAACACAAAGTCATAGAAAAGACCATGGCACCCTGTCGCAGAACAAGTGTGTTCTCCTGGGAGAACCTGGCTGTAGGGCAGTGAGTGCTAAGTTTTCTTTCGCCATCTGAATGCCTGCAAAGACTCATAGGACTTTTGGCCTGTTGAGTAGCTAGTGGCCTAAAAAGGTCCATGGGGTGGAAATGAAAGGCCAGTCAATTGGTGCATGGTCATGCAATTGCAGAAATACTTGTGCAAGGGAGAGGTATGTATTTTGTAAGGGGAAGGGCCTGCTTTTGCTGGTTGTGAAAGCTGAAAAGACTTTATTTTTTATTAATGTACAACATCATGGATAGCCTCAGGGGAAGCAAACAAGAAAAATCATCACTTATTTTTCATATCTACCATATCTTTTAAAGGAATTGTTCATTTTCTTATGTTGTTTTTACCTATCAAAGTGCTGTGAACTTGTTAACTTCGGACCCTCAGCCACTCTGTTGACCTGGATGTGTCGGCCCTGGGTCCAGCTTGTGGCTCAGCAGCCGATACACGTGAGTGAGGCTTAAGAGGAAGATTCTTAGTTTAATTCACCCAAAAATGAGACCAGTTGTATATACGGGCTTGTTCCAGAAAAAGTTCTCTGAACAAGATTTGATATTTTTTCATTAGAAGAAAAAAAAAAAAAAAGGTCAAAATGTCTTGGCTTGCATGGATTATAAAGTTTTTTTTTCTTTTTTTTTCTCCTATAAACGTAGTAATAAATGATCTGCCGGCCCTGAAACCTTAAGCGATGTTTATGCTGGTCTGCGTTGTCGAAGCCAGACTAGAAATAACGAATGAGGTTCACTTCCTTGGAGTGTGTAAATGTCCTGACTCAGAGTTAAACTGTCAGCAGCTGAAAGACAATCCCATTGACATGTACCTGGCACTACTTACTCAGGTTTATTTTTTCCTGGAAAGCTGTTTTGGGCGACAGAGCGGCGTCCGGGTTTCCCAGGTTGTTGTGCTGACAAACTGCAGTGGTGGTAAAGGCAGGGAGTCTGACAAAATCTCATTAATCATTTTAAATTAAATCCAACATTCCTCTCCAATACCACTCAGGGAAAAAAGCTGACTCTTACAAATGAGTACTCTCTCTGAAAAGATCTGATATGCTGACCATGTTGCTCTCAGACAAATATATTTGATTTCTTCTTTGGTCATGTACACATGCAAAATAAGTATTATTTTTAACCTTAAAAGGGAGGCTGGCGTTACATTGCTAGAGATCTTGAGTGCTTTCTGTACCAGTGTTCTGTAATACGTGCTAGGACTGCATATCCCTGAAAAATAGGTTTTCCTAATTTATCCTACCTTTCTGATAAATTATAGTTACTGCTTTGTTTAAAATTATAAAGAATATGTGGAAAGTTCACTTTTAATGAAAAAAAATCCCCCATAGGCAGTAGGTACCTTCTTTGTAAATATTTTACAATCCACTTCTCTAAACTTGTTTGGATGAGTAAGAATGGAAAAGTGTAAATTTATTAAGTCAGCCAAAGCTACTGCAGTTATGTTGTAGCAATGTGGTTCTTTGAAGCTTTTACATATAACTTACATTTCTGTAACTAAAATCTAGCTAGCTGGTTATGATTTAATTACATGTATACTAAAAGCCTTAACTTCTAACATCTGATACATAATATTAGAAGACCACATAGATTTTTATCTTTACTTACTAAAATTGCTGTTTGCAGATTACAGATGTTTATATAGATTTCTAAACCAAAATGAAACCGTAATGTGCCTATGGGAGACACAGGAAATCCTTTAAGTCTGTCCTTTGTCCACTTTAACAGTGCTTTGGAGATTAGAGTGGTGGATTTTATAATGGCAGGGAACGAGTCATCGACCTTAATGTTTATTAGTTTTGATACTCACATGAAATATGTGAAAATAAAAGCCCTTCTCTTAAATTTTTAACTGTAATCCAATATAAAGGAAATAAATTTGACTTCTATAATTCATCTTCTATAAATGCGTAGTGTTATTTTCTACTTTTTAATATGATAAAGTAGATATAGCTCAATCTTTGCTTAAGTACCCAGTCTAACACTTATTTTTTAAAAAACAGAGCTATAAAAAATATCAAATTGCAGAATTATAGCTTAGACAGAAACCAAGACTGCTACTTCATAAAAGAACAAATCCTGTTGATTAACTGATCTATATAATGATCATTACTAAACTTTACCATAGTGAGGAGACAATAATAAGATTTATTTGCCCAGCTAAACAGTTTATTTTCTTAAACCTGTAATTTGAAGCTGTCTATATTTTTTCCTGTGTGTCTGTGTTGCTGAGAGCAAACTGAAATTTATTTATGCTGAATGATAATTTCTTGTCTAGTTCAAAACTGGCAGCCTTGCCTCTAACTTGCAATAGCTTAGGCTTTTGCACTTCATTATAACCTGAAGCGGCTTTGTTTTACTTTGAAAAGCCAAAGCTGTAGCCACAGCTGTGTGTATCTGTTCCTCAGCGTGTGCATGAAAATTATTCAAATTATTCAAATTTTTAGGAAAAAAAAGGTCAGTCACTTTCTGTAACTGAGTTGTGTATCATATATGTCACACTCCTTAAATATGTGCAGCATTTTACATGGACATGCAAACACCAGTCTCTCCAATGTGCATAATGGAGATGGTGCTTGTGGCACTTGTGTGTGGAGTGGAGCTCTCCAAGCTTCAGAAAGGGCCGCTAAGAGCAGAGCTTGGCCGTGGCGTCAGACCAGCCAGTGCTGGGTCGTGGTGTTAGACCTGGCTGCTGCTGGGCCCTGCCCTCAGACCTGGCTGGTGCTGGCCTGCGCACACCGGGGCGGCAGCGGCGCCATTTCTGCTTCCAGTTACCTCAGCGAGGCGACGAGCGCCACCAGGGCGCTGCTCCCGCAAGGCCAAGTACCAAGAAGCTCTCCCGGGCTTCCTGAGAACAGTCATGGGGCACTGGGCCTAGCACAAACTTGTAATTTATACCACCACGTCACAGGACAGGCAGTGGGAGAATCGCACTCGAAGTTGGGAGTTGCTTTGCCATCCTGAATCTCATCACACTCATGTAGTTAATTAGGTTTGGGATCTTCTACCTACGTCTTCCAGAGTGCTTGATGAGGTAGTTTTCACAGCACACCAATGAGCACACTTAGTAGCATCAGGATCGGTGATGTTTCTATCACTTACTTCTTTTAAAATGTATGTGAAGAAAGCAATGGTGCACTGAGGAAGACCTTCCCACTACTTTGCTTTCAGAGGAGATATGGACGAATACTAAGAGAATTCAAACCTTATCTTTCTGCCTTTCTAAAAGGTGTTAAAATTGCCTAAGATTTTTGTTTTTATATTAAATGGAAGAAAACTATGTGCTTTAGTGATTCTTATAAGGAAGAAATAACTTATCTGCCCAGCAAGAAAGAAATGTCTATTTTCATCCTAAAGCGGGTGCACTTAATTTGAGTACCAAGAGGCAGGCTCTTATTTGCTCTTTTCTAATGTAATGTATGGCGTGGGCTCAGTGCTAATGCAAGTTAAAATCCTCTTGCAAAGGTCAGATACTGTTATCTGTACATGTGTAGGTGGGTTTTTGTTTCTCCCGGACTTACGTCTTATCAAAACCTTAAGCACATCATCCTGTTTCTAATTTATCTTCTTGGCTGTAATGCTGTCCCTCAGGTTTTCTAACCCTTGTGAAGAGAGGTACTCTACCATTGCAGACAGACTAAGCTCTTTCTGCTGAGAGGTTGAGGACGGGTACTGAGAGTAGCCAGGAATTAAGAAAAAATGCAGATTAAAGAATTACACGTCCATCTATAGTGCAAAATCTAACAGTTTCACTGATGTAAACATAGTTACCAATTAGAAGAGTATTAGGTGTTCCCCATTTGTGGTATGAGAAGAATACTTTTCCCAATTAGTTGTAGTGAAAAAAATCAGTGAACTCTAAAATCTTTTAAAAGGTGTAACTTCTGAGAGGTATTTTCTAGAAAGCTGTATTTTGTGGTCCTCACGAACAGGAATACTCAAACCCTTTTCTGTAGTATTGGTTCTGCATAGTAAGATATGGAGGGTTATCAAAACATAACTTACTTTTTTTGAAGCTTATTCTCCTTTAGGATTAGAGACCTGTGGCTAAGGCAATTTTAAATAGTATGCTTTTTATCATTTAAAGTTTCACTTAAATGTTTATACGAAGCTCTTGTGCTCTATCTTCATTTGTGCTTGAGGTTATTTCACCATTGATACTTCCATTCTCAGGCCTTCTGAAATACACGAAGGAGCCCAGAGCAAAGTGGTGAAACCCTTCCCTGCAGCAGAGCAAGGACACGGCGGAACTTGGCTGGGAGACGACAGCAGTTCTGCGGGCGCCTGGCTGTGGTGGGTCGCTGCACAAACGCACATACAGGTCACCCTGAGGAAAGGTAATGCATACAACTCTCTTCCAGTGCATTTTTGCTAATGAACCATAGGTATAGAAGAATTGTTGTTTATGCTAAATACTTAGATTAACTGCACTAGTTCCCTTTTCTTCCTCTCCTTCATTTATGTAGCCATTATGTGGACTTAAATCAGTACGTTGTTGTTAGCTGCTTTAGCTAAATGTAATAATCACTCCATGCGCAAGGGAAAATAGCAGAGCGGGCAGCCTGAGTGCCAAGGGGAAGCACAACCTGTACTCAATTCCTAGCTCTGCCATAGTTTAAGTAGGTTTCTTAGAAATCAAATTCATCTGTAAACCAGACCCAAGACTATTTTCCTACCTCAGCATTCATTGCAGAAAAAAGAAAAAATCTGTTACCCATGATGAATTCAGATACTAGAAATGGCTGAATATTTATATAAATTAATGTCATTAGGAAAAAAAAAGGAAATAGTTCTTATTTCAACGGAACATCACGTTCATTTAAGAAAAGGGCAGTCTTATGAGTTACCTTAACAAAAACTAGGCAGATGCTCATTTACTTCTACTGTGTTGTACTGCCCATGCTCTTGAATGCTCGAGTGCTCAATGGC